>APFE031123178.1:125291-139000 GCA_000404065.3 Pinus taeda
ACCCTTTAAAATTTTGGCTTGCACTCAAATTTCAGAGCCTTCCTTGGTTTTTCCTTTATGGTTGCAAACACTCAAGCTCATTCCGTGAGATCCCTTAGAGTCTTTTCACCCCTTTTTTTATTTGAAAAATTGTCGTATTTTGGCATGTTGATTGCTTTATCATGCCTAGGGTCCTATTCTGGTCATTTTGAAGGTTTGTGTTTGTGTGTTTGAGTTATCATAGTTATGTAAGCATCGATCACACTCATACACAAAGTTGTAAGAATTGTTGAACAAGTGTCATCACAGTCATCCTAAGTTCTATCTCAAGTGTCACACTTGTCACTCTTTGATCTAGACAGTCTCACACAGGGTAATGCTTTGTCTTGTTGTCCTGGTGGTCTATGTTATTGTGCCATCAAAGTATGCTAAGTGTGTGATTACAATGTCAAGTTCCTCACAGGTTCACATGCCTCCCACACATAGTAATTTTTCTTAAAATCCTTCCAATTGGACAACCTCACTTCACCGAAGCCCAACTGGGCTACACTATATAGTCTTAACCCTTAGTCATGCTTCTCTACTTCTTGGAATTACACACTACGTAGAGACTGTCCTCCCAGGCAGTTGCATTATGAAATCCTAAAGGTTAGCAGTCTTCCTTCCATCCTAGAATTGCGCAGAAGATACCTCAAGCTTGATCTGAACTATGTGTTTCTTAGGATCAGTCATCAAGCCTTCTCACTGCCTACTAAAACCCTGTCATGTGTAGAGGCCTGAGCCTACCTCTCCTCCCATAACTGCACAAATTTGTCCCCTAGTGTCCTCCCTCAATCCAGACTCACTGCTCCTAGAAATTGTGGATAAATATCCTATCTAGTCCCTCTACTAGCCTACCCTGTCTTCCTTCAAAAGACTATGCAGACCTGCCTCCTATGGTCCCACCTTGTAGCTGCCATTATTGATATCAACTATGCAATCCTCCCTCTAAGTGGCCTCTGCATAATTTTTCTCAACAATGAAGACTATGCTCCAAAATTCCTCAGTTAAGCCTCAGTTATGCATTGCATAGTCTTAGTGACTTTTCTCCCTCCCTATCACCTAGAACTATGTGATGCACAGTTTCTGAGCCCTCTTCCAAGCCTCTGATTTGTCCCGGGCCTAGTCCATGGATAACAATGCATGAATATTAGACTAGGAGGTTTTGGATTTGATGTCATCCCGTAATGAGTGAATTGTAGGAATAGGTACACTGTTAGATCATGGCGAGATGATGAAGGAGAAAGAATGCTAGAAGACTTACCTGTAGTATGATGGACAAAATAAGCTAATAGAGAACAAGCAAAGGGAACACATGCATGCAACCACTTTTCAATACCAAGACCATCGAAGACCCCGCAACGCTAGTCCATGTAGAGGAGAAAAGAAAGCATATCCACCACTCAATAACAATAACAACTTGACATTGCCATCACATCTAGCTAGTCCATGTCAATAGTGTCATGTCAAGTTGCGTCATGAGCTATCAACACCACATCACTATTATGGGCTATATTTGTTGTAAATCAAATGAAATGTAAAGTGAAATTCCAATGGACACACAATAATATGAATATTCATGTTAGTTGAAAATCCATAGGAAGTTGAATGATCATGAGGGCAGCTCAAGACTCACAAGGGTGAAGCATCACCCTTGGTTATATATACCCCTCACATTTTATGAGCAAGGAATTTTCACCTTGGCTCCTCCCACGAAGAATTGAGAGTTTTTAGTCAATTCTTTGAGGAGTGAGGAGTGGCTCCAATGTTCTTCTATTAGGGCTAGTGATGTATGGTGTACATATGTGTATTGGAACTTTTTCTTAATACAAAAGCTTGTTAAGTCCAAAACATTTTCGCGGATGTTTTGTAGATGTCTGTAAGACTATTCTTTCAACATTTATAATTCATGTGTGTTTCACGTGTACTAAGATAGTTGAACTATTTCAGTTGTTTTAGTACTTACTTTATTGGGAATGTGTTGTATTGGTTATCATCGTTGTCTCATGCTTGTGGAATAATTTGCATGATACTAGACAAACCTTCCTTATTTAATGGTTACAACGACTATCACATCCATTGTGGACTACTCTATTAGATGGTGGACGGGTCTTCCCTTTCACTTTGTTTTCAGTGACTTCCACATCCATTGTGGACTCTTTCACTCAATTCTAGACAAACCCTTATGGTTTGCATGTGTCTCTTCCTGGGTGGTACTATTATCTCTCACTTAGAGTCTCACTTTACCTTCCCCATTTTGCAAATAAGAGAACCTAGACACAATTACATTACATACTCACTAGGAACACTCACCTCACTTTTTGAAGACACCAGTGTAACACTCTCATATGCTGAAGAGCAAGAGGTAAGGAAAATCTCTAAGTAAATGGCAACCGGACCATCATACCAGATGGGTCTCCTACACTAAATGATGTGAGGTCTAATTGGGACTTCATGCGAAGGAGATCCCCTTAATGTTGGGGGATCCATCACAGTCAACATTTGTGGCACTAGAACGAACCCCATGTTGGCGAATTGTCCCACTAACCCCACTCATCCATCATCTAGTCATGGAAGTAACATTTAATCCCTCTCCCTCACAAGCAATTCTGAAGTTTGCCATTTCTCATATCCGAGACCCAAACATGAAATCATGTATCATCATATCTAACTTGTTTGCCCCATCACCCGTCCAATTGCAAAAGTTTTTGGACTGATTCTAGAAGTGAACACTCTTCCATATTCTAATAGGAAGCAAAAGAATACCCCCAGAGGGGTGGTAGTTTCATCTTTTGAAGAAGCGATCTTCACCACTCTTGAAGACTTGGTAGAAGATGCAAAGAAATAAGAGGAGAGCCCAATCTTTCTTAAGGAAGAAAAAGACAACCTTTTACTCTCAGGCTCCAGTTCTAATGGAGGAGGCAGATGGGAAGGAATCAAAGGAGTTTGAGGAGAGGAAGAAGAACCAATAGATTCAAATGAAGAATCCTCAAATTTAGAAGAGGAGGAGGAGGATGACAAAGAGGACAACATGGTAGAAAAAAATATTGAATGGATGAGTCAGTGCCCATTGGCACTTCTTAGTGTCCTACACAAGATACCGAGACACACAAAGAAGATCTTAACGAAATATGACTTGACAAGACAGTGAAGTTATGAGATCACATAGACACGTTCAACCTACATCTGTAGACCCTCGAGGTATTTTATGATGGCATTGCATGCAGACTGTTTACATGTACCTTGGATTGTATATTTGTTGTATGGTAGCACAACCTTCCACCAAATTCCATCTAGAACTAGAGGGTGTTCAAAAGGATATTTCTTTGAAAGTTCACTGAAGACAAGACCCCCTTCATGTTGCTAAAGGAGTTGGGTTGTCTCAAAATGGAGCAGAAAGAGAAGGTTAAAGATTACAATCAGACATTTAACCATGTTTTGAATAATTTCTCAGTAGACACTAAACCTCATGACTACATCACCATTGACTACTACACTTACGCACTGCCGACCAATATTGTGTAGTTCACCAAGCAAGTTGTGAGAGTGACATTGATAGAAAATTGTGAAGAGGCTATTGCTGTAGAGAAAGACCTATGTGCTATTGGAGTCATTGTAGATGACAAATCTACTAAGGACTCCAAAGACACATGCAAGAGATCTTAGAACTCTATAGGTTAGGCTAAGGAAAAGGAAACAAATGGCATTGAGAGCCTTACTCATCTCGTCAAGTCCCTGACCACCGAAGTTGTTGAGATTAAACAATGGACAAATAAGAAAACCATGAGCGGTAGGCCTTTCAGGTACCCTTTGGATAATAATGTATCTTCAAGAAACAACAAAATCTAGCCATCCAAATTTGCACAGAGCTCTAATTTGTTCTTGAACCTTAACCAGATCACAACATATTCATACTGTGCATTTCAACATGACAAGAACTTGGAAAGAACCTGCTTGGAATGGAATCATGGAATGAGAAACATGACAGTTGTCCAACACACTCATGGCTAATGAGCAGGTTGAGCCTGACACTGAAGAAGAAGAGGTTGCTACATATGATGAAGCTCCAAGTACTGGGCATGTAGTAAACATGTATCAAAGTATTCACATAGTCTAGAAGACCACCACTGAGAAGGAGCCTCCGAGTGGCGGTTCGGCCGCAAAGAAAAATAATTGATATAACTTGAGAAGTCAAGGGGTCCCCACTATGTTTGAAATAGTGACGGATAAAATAAGACCAGATGTGTTAAGGACAATAGGTCTGCTGGTCAATTCAACATAGAACACTCAGAACAAGTCCAAGAAGAAAAATTCAGTGAAAAGTGTTTCCATAAGAAGAAAAGAAAAAAGAGGACCATCAGAAACCATGAAGTCAGTTCCACCCCCGAACACCTTGGCCAGTCTCGTTGCTGGAGATTATAACATTGTAGAAGAAATGGAGAAGAATCATGTAAACATCTCTCTATATGAGCTCACAAAAATAATGAGTCAGCCGGAAATTCTTCCACAAACACTTGGGAAAAGCCCTACATGTGATGCTACCTCTTCCAACAAGGGATCAAGTAAGTTTACCGACATTCTCAGATATGTGCTTAACGCGCTCTGCATGGAGGAGGCAAACTCGCTTTTCCCACCATTTCTATTGTCATTTGAAGTTTTCAACTTCAATGTTCGTAACTATTTAGTTGAATTTGGCACATCGTTTAATGTCATGCCACTCTCCATCGCTAATAAGATCAATGACCAATGGAGTAACACCACTCCGTAGATCATTCAACTAGAGAGAACATGTGTACAATGTAAACTTTGAATGGGAACTATAAACTCAAAATGGGAACCCTAGCAAAAAAACCCCAGAAAAACATGAAAAACAATGTTAAAATGAAAAGTGTGTATACTAGAATGATGGTTTTTATTAGGGTCAATTTTCGACATTTTTAAAAAATGGCAGTAAACCAGAATTCCTTTATAGGAAAAATAGTGGTTTTTAAGGAAAATAACACACTAATGTTTTTGGTATAATAACATTTTTCTTTCCTAGGTATAATTTCAACATTTTTTAGTAATAATGATAAAGATAAAATAATGGGATCTGAAATACATTAAAATTATATCAGTTTTCATCCATGTTATTAAACATATAATAACATGACATTAAAGATTGTAAAATTCTAATTGTTTTCAGCCATAACATTAATGATATAAAAAAATAGGAAAATTTTCAACCATACAATTAAAAAACCATCACATTATGAACAAATTACATGACTAAATTAATCAAAATTTCATTACTTGTAGATTGAATAAAACGTAAATTATATCTCTAATTTATTGTTGCATTGTAGATATTATAAACAATAAAAATCATCATAATTAAAACATATAATCCAACAAACATAAAAAAGACGCATAGCTTCATTTAACACCATATGGGAATCAAATTTTTTATTTCAAGATACGATGCAAACATCCGTTATATAAATTGTCTTAGGCAATTATTCAAAATCAATCATATTTTCTTGCACACCATCAGAATTCACATCTTCAGATGAATGAATGGATGCAGATGAAGATGTTCCATATTCTTCTATTTCATCAACTATTGCCCCATATGAGTCCACATGCATGCCCACCATTTCATGTTTCAAAATTCTTCTAGATCTACAACTAGTTTTAGTAGACTCCCATCTCAACAATGTTCCTTCTCGTAACAAGATCTTTAGAATATCTATCATCTTGAAGCCAATAGTTCCTCTCTTTTCAAAATTGAACTCATAAACAAGTATGTCAACATCCTCCAATTTTAAGAGGTTTGTCTAGCGATGATTTATATTTGTACCCTTTCTTTTTCTCTTTCCACCAACTTGTTTATCAACTACCATATATGGCTTATAAACACCATTGGATGGGTGTGTATTTGTGGCATACCAATGTAATTCAACACCTTCAACATCTTCATTTTCTGTAATGATCTTTAGAACCATAGAAGCCAGAATGGATAGCCATTGGGATCTCCATCTGCTACCACTCTGATCATGCAACCCTCCTTAATATCCTCTACCGAACCATTGTAAAGGTCTTCCATGTCTTCATGTTGTGCATGAGATCTTTTAGAACCAATATAAATTTCTCTTTCTTCTACCTTCGAATAATTAATAATACCTTGATATTGTTGTTATTTGACAAGATTTCTTTCCTCATGTTCATTTGACACAGTTTGTGACCAAACAAATGGATTTTTTGAAGGTATATCTTCATTTTTTGTTCTTGAAATGATATCACTTTGATTATTGAAAAAATATTACCAAAAAACTGAATCAACAATATCAAAGTACTCATGTGTATATCTAATACAAATTTTTTATTTCTTCTAGGCAACCAAAATAATTTATATCTCTATTCTTCCTCCATGCATTATGCACTTCAACAACTGATTGTAATAAAAATATATTTTATGAAAATATTGGATGATATGGAATGAACTTCAAAAATGCCAAACCTCATGATAGTGCCCATTCTACAGTATTTGAATACTTCTTGCCCCATATTAGTGTTTTCCCATTAATTTTTTCGATACGAAATTTATGTTGGAATCTAATGTCACTAAGTTGTTCAATGAATTTCTCCTCACCATGTGATCACAGAATAAACCTTCAAATGCCAACATTTTCTTCCAGCACATCAAAAGTAGGCTCTGCCATGTATGATTTCTTAATAGATTCAATTAATGATGGGAAGCTCCCAACTTCTTTCCTCCTCAATGTGACTGAAAAATGACTGAAAATCTAATCAATATAGTCATGAGGGTGCCGAACAAGAAGGAAACCAACCTTTACCTTCTAAAAAATTGTCAATTCAACAAGCATTTTTAGATATCCAAAAACAATATTATTTTTGTTTTCACGACAAGTATTGTCCAATTGTAGATACAAAACTTCAGGAAGAATACGAGACCAATGAGAAAGCACACCATGAATTATCGTTATTGTCATATTTGCATAATTATGAATATTTGGAATTGTGAAGTATATCCTTGGCAACATTTTCCCATTGAAGTCCATACAACCGACCAAGTGATATTGAATAAAATTTTCCTCTAGTATATTTTTGGGTGTGCGAACACGTGGTAGAAGTGTTTTCTTTTGGTTCATACCATCAATTATCAAACCCAAATATTTATTTGGATTATCATAACACTTATTTCGATGCTTGAACAACTTTTTCCTTTCACTTTTTTGTTGTCTACGATGCTCTTGAAGTGATTTGACATTGGAATATACACAGCATAAAAGAAAGTCATTAAGAAATATGTTTTCATAGCTGAAGACCATACAATTTTAAAAGTTGAAGTTATGAATGCTTACCTATTTCTGACCCTTCACATTTATCCCTTTTTTATTTAAGAGAAGCACATGTACTTCAAATCCCTATCCTTGTCTTATTAGGAATACGGACATTGTTTAATTCTTTCTTCCATATCCTGACAAAATATTGATATGTAATAAATCGATCACGTCCCTTAGTACCTTGTGCATATTATTTGTATAAGTTGTAGATTTCCCGTCTTCAGAAATTATCTGGAATATGTATTTTCTCTCTATTTGGCATACACTCTCCATGCTTTGAAAATAAATCTTTCATCGATGACATTGCAATGTTTGATAATGACCCAAACTGTCTCTTATGACGTACTTCTGAATAAAATGTGGGATTCTTTTCCAAATTTTCTTGGATTCTTGACAAACGAAAATTACACAATGAATGAAACATTTTGAAAGCCTTTATACATATAAATAAAGACCCAATATGATAATGATAACATGGCAATGAATATTGCATGCACCCCACTAGAAATGAACTTTTCATGCTTTTATTCATTGACAAATATGTCTTCCTTTTCTCTAATGTAAACTTGAAATTCATATGTTTCAAGAAATATTTTTTACAAAATTCACTTGAAATGAGAGCACTGATAGAACCTTTTCTTGTCATATATTCATCTCTAACCCTTATATAACTAGAAAATCTTAGATTGATACAAAAATTTCCACTCCTACTCTTCAATACAATATATCCTAGCAACATCTCAATCACTGGATCATCATTTGTATAATAATTTTCATCATCTTTATGAGGAATGTTATCCTCACTATGATCATTTGTGCTTTTGAAATATTGACTTGGAGGATATTCTTCATCTTTCCCTTCTTCAGTGCTACCCTCATAGTCTTTAGAATTAGGACTAAATAGAAAATTTGACTTGATGTTTATTAGATATTCTTCATCATGTGCATTCTCAGTGTTGCTCTCATAGTCCATAGGATTTGGAATACATAAAAAATGTGACTCCTTACTCACTGAAAATTATTTATCCTACCCTTCATCACTGCTACTCTCATATTCCTTAGGATTAGGACTAAGTTCTTCATCCTGTCCTTCGTCACTACTTCTCTCATAGTCCTTAGGATTAGGACTACCTGGAAAACATGGCTCTCGATTTATTGGAAATTCTTCATCCTGAACTTCATGGTTGTTGCTCTCATAGTCCATGGGCTTAGGACTAAGTGGAAACCACGATGTTATTTATTTTAAAATCTTAGTCACAGTTGCTCTCATAGTCCATAGGATTAGGACTAAGTGGACACTGTGACACTTTATTCATTTGAAATGATTTATCATGTTCTTCATCACTGCAGCTCTCACAGTCCATAATATTAGGACTAAGTGGAAACCATGACACCTTATTCATTTGAAATACATTTTCATGTTCTTCATCACTGTTGTTGTCATAGTCCATAGGATTAGCACTAAGTGGACATTGTGACACTCTATTCATTTGAAATTCTTCATCATGCTCTTCATCACTCCTACTCTCATAGTCCATAACATTAGGACTAAGTGGACACTATGACACCCTATTTATTTGAAATTATTCACCATGCTCTTCATCACTACTGCTCTCATAGGCCATAGAATTATGACTAAGTGGAAACCGCATCTCTTTATTTATTTGAAAATCTTCATCATGCTCTTCATCGTTGTTGCTCTCATGTCCATAAAATTAGGACTAAGTGGAAACCATGAATCTTTATTTATTTGAAATTATTCATCTTCTCTTTCATCAGTGTTGCTCTCATAGTCATTAGGATTAGGACTAAGTGGAAAATTTGACTCTCTATTCATAGTGGAGGAATTTTCGTTATATTCATCAATATGAATAGAGCTGCTACGTGATGAAGATGTTGATGCTTCATAAAGCAAAACTTCACTATCAGAGGAATCCATGCCTTTCAAACAGAAGAGGTCGAATGATACAAATGCACTCTCTCCCAATGATAATATATAGCTTAAAGAATGAAAGTTTCCCTCCAAAGTTTCCCTCTAAAAATTTTCATGGAAATTTTTCCCTCCAAAAATTTTATTTCATGTATTTTCGTCCATAATTTTCTTCTACAATTTATTGAAATTTTTCAATTAAAATTTTCTTATGAAAGTAATCTTTTAAACTAAATATTTAACTTAAAATTGTAAGCTAATTTTTTACCTAAATTAATTTTTTACTTAACTAGAATAAATTGATAGACAATTGATGTTTTTTTTAAACTTTTTTTAAATCTTCTATCGCACATTTCAAATAAATTTCTATATAGCTATAAAAAAATTTATATGTTAAGTTTTTATATAAAAAAGATAATACCACATTCACCATGCGGTAAAACAATTCCATAATGTTTGCTTTATCATAATTTATTATATCGCCATAACCAGATTTATATTTTAAAGTATTTATAAAAAAAAATTAATCCCACATTCACCATGCGGTAAAACAATTCCATAATGTTCGTTTTATCATAGTACCCTATATCGCCATAACAAAATTTAAATGTTAAAGTTTTTATAAAATCAAATCAATCCCACATTAACCGTGTGGTAAAATAATTCTATAATTTCCACTATATCATAAATTTCATTATCATTATTCCTCACATCACATCAAGGTTTTCCTAGGTTCGTTAAAAGACGAGCAAATTTGTGGAGAAGCTACATTGCTATCAACAACATATTCAACAAAATATTATCACATTTGAAAGGTTAGTTTCCCTTTTGCTGTGTGCAAGTTTTAAAATTCAATAAGTTTAATGTTTTTTCTTAAAAATTAAAAATTTAGATGAGCCAGATTTACCCAACAAGCTCATGGTAGGTAGAAGGCCACTATGTTTGTAGTGGGCATGGTGGGCCTAATCGTGCTCATTGGGGGCAGCCAACCCTGCGGCCCAACGGTCCCATGTAGGAGCGGTGGGAGGGGCTGCTTTCAACTCCACCGCCTCACCCCAGTGGTCGAACTGGCCTATTGGGCCATTGGGGAGGGGCAAAAGAGAGTTGCACACAGCCCCTCCAACCTCGCCACGACGGCCGAATGGACCTGTTGAGCCATTGGAGTGGCGTGGAAGGGATTTGTAGGTAGCTCCCTCCCACCCCACCCATGTGGCCCAATGGCCTTTGGGGGTGGTCGGCCATTAGGTCATGAGGGTGGGGCAAAGGGGTTGGGCACCAGCCCCTTGGCCCCACCCGCACAACCCAATAACTTGGTGGGGGTGGCAAGCTAATTTTTAGAATCAACCTGCCACCCCCAGCGAGCGGTTGAGTCATGGGGATGGGGCGGAGGTGTTGTGTGCCAACCCGTTCACCCCGCCCGTGTATAGAATCAAGCTACTACCCTCGCGGGGCCCTTGGGTCGTGCCTAACCCGTCTGTCCCATCCCCGTGGCCAAACGACCTGCCATGTTCATCAGGCCATTGGGCGTGGGGGTGGAGTGGTAGGGGCCACTCAGAATCTGGCCTCCAACCCCAGTGGCCTATTGGGCCATAGGGATGGGGTGGGAAGGGGCTAGATTTTTTAAATTTCTTATTTTTTTTATATAAAGGTTAATTTTTACAAAATTATTTACCATTTATCATTTTGTTTGTCAATTTAAGCTATTATTTTTTGGTAATTTGTTGATTTATATATATGTGTATTTTTTTGCAAGAAAATAGCATCAAAGAAGATTTTTGTGAATCTTTCTGAACCAAATATTGCTAAAATTTAAAGTGGATCCTCAAAAAGCATTGTTGAACAAACCAAACCTGAGTTGATAACTACAAATCTATCAAGTGTTTGAAATTATAAGAAGATGATTTCATACTGGAAGAAATCAAAAGAAGTAAAGCTTCCAGAAAATGTATGGTTTGTGAAAGAAAGAGAAGGCGAATATGTGAAGATATGTATATATTGATATACTTAACGATAGTGGAATTTATGAGGTGCTAGGAAAGGTCATAGACATGTGGTTTATACTGGACACTGAAGTTGTTTATATATTTACAAAACCGCACAAGTCACACGAAAAGATTAAATATCAGTTATCATTGTCATTATATGACATGATTGAGGTATCTACAAAGTTTTGTAAACAAATCGTAAATGAGATTGCACAGGATATCGTAAGTTGGTAAAAGCATGTTAATGTGTATCACGTTTTCCCTTTTTGTGGCAAAGAAGTTTTATAAAAATAAATGGAGTTGGAATGTTTACTCTTAAATTTACAAAATCATCAAGAATTAGGTAGTGGCAAAAGAAGACAAAACATGTCAATTTAAATTTAATTTCATGTCATATTTTTTCTAAAATTTAATATATATATTTTATCTAATTTATTCATTTTCTTTAAAATATATTCATCAATATTTTACATAAATTTTTAAGTAGTGACAAAACTGTGACCCCCCATTTCTCTACTGATTTATGCTTTTTAATTCCAATTTCTTTAAGAGATGTGTTGTAAACATTCTAAAGATTGCTAAACAAATTTGAAAATAAAAAGTAAGCATATTTTTTAATTATTATTAAAATACTAGTAAAAATGATAATCTTTTTGTATATATAAAACCGCGACCCAAGAGATATAAAGAGATATAATGATATTTTGTTTGAGAGAACTTTATTGAAAATATTTCAATTATGTTGGGAGGCATTCACTTCATAGAGCAAGATATTACGAATGTTGTTAGCATTTTCTACTCAGGATCAGAAGAAGATATGGCAAACAAGAAAAGAGCAGTAATTCATGATGCTACAAAACTACATCCAAGGGATTAGAAAAAAAAATGCCTCTAGTGGATAAATCTAGCAAAGGTAGACATGCTACTTTTGAAGATGAGGAAGTTGAAACCGACGCCAAAGAATATATTTCCATTACTGAGGATGACATTAGAACTGATCTTGGAAAGGAGAAGAGCCATAAAATACCAAAAAGAACAATTCACAGGAACGTCTCTATTCTAGTTAATGATGAGAATTTTAGGAGGAAGAAAATTAAAGTTGAACATTCTCAAGTAGTCATTACAAATAGTGAAGATCCTAGTGAGAAATCAAAAGAAAGCAGGGAAATCATTACACTAGGACACTAGGAGCTGATTTAGAGGATGAAATTATTAAAGCAAAACAAAATCCCATTCAACATAACTTGACAAAGAGAAACTTAATTGAGGGTGATCGTACATTTCAGTTTAATGTGAGACAAATCTATAAGCTAGGTGAAGGACAATGTAAATATCAAATCAAAAAGCCACACCACTTGCATGTTCACAACTTGAAGACATTAATGAGGTACAATCCATATGCTCATGTGGTTAATTATGCATTTCTTGTTGATCCAGTCAAGTTCCCAACAAAGAAGAATTTGATAAGTCAAAATGTTTTGAATACAATTTTTTTGTGCTTGGGCAGAACCATTCTATAGAATCTCAGATGAAATTGATGGAGGAATATCCCAATGACCCACGTTTTGAAACAACGAAATGTATCATTCATGATCATTTATCAGATACAAAAGCAAAGTTATTGGCATGGGATCATAATTCAGATAATGAATATAAGATGCCTATGGTTTTCATCCAAAGGGTTAGATTTATTCATAGTGGATTTGAAGAAAAATGTGGTGGGGATAAGATAAATGTTACTATAGAATTCTGAAAGGAATGTTGTATGGAAATAGGCTACCAAATTGAGGAGAAAATCAATTCAAAAGGCGGTAGAGTAAATACTAATATATTCAGAAGTATTGATAACATTTTCCAGTTGGCATTTAGAAATGGAGAGATACGGGAATTGATTAATGAGCTTTTTAGTATGTGGGACAACATTGGCATTAGAAACCAGAAGGTCAAAAGGTATAAACCATTGATATGTAGTAATAGTAAATCAAGTCCTGAAATGAAGCAACTTCCAAAAGATATGACTATCACGCCTTGGAGAGCATTGCAAGGAGTGAAGGATTTAAAATTTGTCAAAGCAATATTATCTTGTGTGAGGTTAGGTGAATTATCATTGGAGGAAATGTCTCAAGAATTTCAAAAGGAAGTTTGTTGAATTATTTTTACTTATTACTATATTATAATTCTCTTTTATATGTAACATATTGTTCCTAGTAGTATTTGTTATACATATCATTATATTATTTTTTTTACTTTATCTATTCAGTCACAAAGTTTACATGAAAATACAAGAACAAATGGTTAAATTGTTGGATGAAGATAGTTGGGATGATGTTTTACGAAACTATCCATATTTAAGTTCTACATCAACACTAAAATATTTTTATCTTGCATTTAAAAAATAGTGTTGATTTATACATTCATTCTTATTCATCT
>APFE031123180.1:5562-49942 GCA_000404065.3 Pinus taeda
TAAGGAGTCTGAAAAGGAGCAAAATGGACTTCTCTAGAGATCTAGGCAGAGAGGATTACCAAACCAATCATAAAACTGCAGAATACTTTTTACGATACGGCAGTCAGTCTTCCCAAATGTTGTGTTCGGTGCATTACGATCTATGGGGCGGCAGACACGGCTTCCTAAGGATAAAGGATGCAGCCTATAGTGGTCTCCTAATATATACACGACGGTACATGGGAGCACAAGTCCGTACTGGCACTTATCATCTCAGAGTGGAGGAATCACCCAACCAGCACTGAAAGCAACAGTTACTAGGCTTTACGACGCCGGAATACATCTCTAGCCTAGACCCCTAGATGTTGCGTTAAGTTCTAAAGCGTTGTTAGATTCATTGAGATTTATTTTAAGTTGATCTTGCTTAGCAGTTTGCCTTTCAGGTCCACCACGTGATGTATGTATAATTCCTAAATGCAGTCTAAGATGATAAATAGACGTTTTATCTTCTTTCAACAATGAAAATCCTAGCTACTAAGGGGAAAAAAGTCAAGCATCTTTTCTTCATAGAGCATAGAGCACACGCTAATATGCACAGTCCTAAATCAAGCCAAGCACTCAAGATGCAAATGCACATGCATGTGTTGGTTTTCAGCTCCCTTAATGTGTAAATGACACTAAGAAAACTATGTGAAAAACTGAAATACTTTTAAAGCGACTGTACTCAACAAAATTCTCTTTCAAAACGAAGTGAAAACAAGAGAGACACTTTGCGATTTTGAAATGGAAGTTGCTTTTCGACACTTTAAAACTAGTAAATCAAGTCTTATGCAAAAATAACCGTATAATCAACTATCTAAAACAATGGGTTTGCTTTCTAAAACTAAAAACGACAGCTACAACACTTTCAGATCTAGTGACGACAGTTCGACTATGTTATTTTTTGCAAAAGAGAACTAAAACAACGCACAATACATTAAAAAAACGTTTATAGTTATTTGCACTAAGGAGGCGGAATAATGCTAGAGAAGGGGGTATTCACAGAAGTACACTAATTACAGACAGCAAAAAACTCTTGAATAAGACTGAAAATAGTGAGAAAAATCCACAGTCGGAGGGTAAAACCAGTCCTCCCTAACCATCGCACCTGTTACACAGTGAACTCAGTATGCAGCGCAGTTACTCCATTCGGGAAGTGCGATGCATACAGGCTGCCTTGAAGGCAGGGTGCGATGGTTACAGTGCGAGACTTTGAACGAGACTTCACTCACAGTTGCAGTTTAGTTCAGGTGTTTAAGCTGAATAAGTACAGATCAATGTATGTAAAAACATAGGGGTGATTTAAGAGGTTACTAAAGCCACTACTCAGGGCAATTAGATTGCTTGCAGATCTATTGTTTAATTTATAAACAAAAACCCAGAGATTGACTGAGCAGCATTGATCTACTTTGCATTTGTATGACAAATGTAGTTCGAAGGCTAGCTTGCTTGACTTCAGGCTTCGTCTGTATGTTTATAAAAGAAACAAGGATAGATAGGCTAACAAGTAATCTAGTCGCTCCCCACGGAGTAGCCATTTTGTTATACGGGAATAGTGTCCACACGGATGCTGCTATACCCACTAAGATGGGTGGTTATCTTAGAAACAAACAATCAAAGTCTACTATTGATTCCTTTTATGAAAATAGATGAGAGGAGAACCAAGAGGGCCAACCTGAGTCTTGCGCTTGATTCCCTCTCCTTCTTGATAGAGTTTTGCTGCTCACTCTTTATCTGCTCAGCTCCAAAAGGACCTATAGAATCACAACAACAAACTACTATGCAAGAAACAAGGATCCAAATTCATAAATAATGCAGGATCAGATGTACATTAACCATATACAAGCATATATAAACAAATACACAAGAATATGGAAGGAAACAAGAATAACTTTATTCAGATAAAAAGTAGCAAGAGGATTACAACCATGAGCAACTCTGACCCAGCATCATCCTCCAGCTAAGAAGCCCTTCTTTCACCTCAAGCAAAGAAAAATCACCCAACACTATGAATGTACACCAGAATACCAACACACTTCTCTATAAGTTACAAAATTCACGCCTCTGGATCTCTGTGACGAGGGATCCATATATAGATGATTACCAAAAGGTGAGTCATTTTTTGGGATCTTGATTAGTGTCTTCTCTCTGATAGTTCCTGCTTCCACTTGGAGAATGAAGATCTCTTACTCATCCCTGGTCGAAAATGGAGTGGCAAGTGTCAGAGGGGAAGCTTCTGGAAGATTCCATGATCTTCCACCTCGCATTTTGGTCCCTTCCATTTGTCCATTCCCGGCCATCGCACCCTACAGAGGAGAAAAACAGTATGCATAGCACCCTGTACATTGGGAAGGTGATATGCATCGCACCCTCTGCATGGAGCTTGCAGTATGGTCCAGTTTTGACCATTTATGAGCAGTTTTTAGTGGAGAATTTATGGGAGATGATGTAATCAGTTGACCTTGTTCCTTTAGGCAGTGAAGCAACCCTTTTAGGGACTTAAGAGCCCTCAGTTTATGGACATTTGTGATTGGGGTTGGAGTGCCCAAAAATGTCTATAACACGGGGGGGGATTTGTCCCCCCCGTGGGGGTTGGGGGGACCTATCCCCCCTAGCTGGGGCGTCCGGGGGCCAGCGGTCACCCGACAAGGGTTCGGGGGCAGCACCCCCGAAGCTAAAAATAGATGTAAAATTGCCTTGTAAAAGTCTAGTAATTTCTAGTCAATCTGAGCCGTTCATTAGGCGGATGATCTAATGGTAGAAGTTATGTTTAGGGTTTTTTGCCTTAGAAGGAAACCCCTCACTATATATGGGGAAATTGTATTGCGTCTATGCATCTCTATATTCTAGGTAAGGAAGAGAGAGGAGATTGAGAGCGAAGAGGGTGTTACAATGGATCTATTGTAAGTTGTATCTCTTCAATTTGCTGGATAATATAAAAGGAAGGACTGGTTGTTTCTCCGTGGACATAGCCCAAACTGGGTGAACCACGTATATTTGTGTCTCTCTTGTTTTGTGCATTTTCTGTGTTTATATTTCTACAATATTTTATGTGTGCCATTGCTCTATAATATATAATTTTCTAACAACGAGGAGATTGCAGGAGTGGAGTTTCAAGGAGAGAATGAAGGAAAAGGTGGTGAGAGTGCTCGAGGAGGAGAACTTATTGCTTTTTATGGATATTTCTAGTGATGGAGGGTGAACTAGTAAAGTGTATGTTGGCCATATTTGGACCATTAGTCCCCACCTACCTTGTCATCATGGCCCTCTCCTTGTAATCATCCCTCATGATTGCATCGGAGTTCACACTTCCTCCACTACCTGTCCTTGACATCTTTCTTGAGTTGACTATGCACACATGTGGGTGACATCTTCGAATGAGTGGAGTCAACTAGATGAAGGTGGCAAAGTTAACTAGCCACCTTTCCCTCATTCAACCTCAACCATCTTGTTGTTGTTGCATGCCTTCTAATTACACAGATGCAAATAGAGGAGCAGGTTAGTTACTTACCTGAGATACAAATGCATTTGTTGTGAGGTGTTGTGGCTCTATAATATATAATTTTCTGTGTTTATATTTCTACAATATTTTATGTGTGCCATTGCTCTATAATATATAATTTTCTAACAACGAGGAGATTGCAGGAGTGGAGTTTCAAGGAGAGAATGAAGGAAAAGGTGGTGAGAGTGCTCGGGGAGGAGAACTTATTGCTTTTTATGGGTATTTCTAGTGATGGAGGGTGAACTAGCAAAGTGTACGTTGGCCATATTTGGACCATTAGTCCCCACCTACCTTGTCATCATGGCCCTCTCCTTGTAATCATCCCTCATGATTGCATCGGAGTTCACACTTCCTCCACTACCTGTCCTTGACATCTTTCTTGAGTTGACTATGCACACATGTGGGTGACATCTTCAAATGAGTGGAGTCAACTAGATGAAGGTGGCCAAGTTAACTAGCCACCTTTCCCTCATTCAACCTCAACCATCTCGTTGTTGTTGCATGCCTTCTAATTACACAGATGCAAATAGAGGAGCAGGTTAGTTACTTACCTAAGATACAAATGGATTTGTTGTGAGGTGTTGTGGCTCTCTTTTTCTGTTGCATGCGTTGGTCTCTTTTGATGCATGTTTTCTACTTGCTGAAGTGTGGTTGTGCTTTGTGCAAGTTCTTCTCTGGCTAGATCCGATCTTCAGGTGTCTTCTTCAACCTTCATATTTGCACCCTCTTGCTGCTAATGCTGGATTTTAATGGGATCAACTGCTACAGGAATTCCTACAGGAGCTCCTGTAGCTGCTTCTCCCCTTGAAACTTTGGCTTCTTTCTGTGCTTGGATCTATGGGGATGATGCCAGAGATGTAGATAGAGATGGAGAGGTAATAGGTGGGCTTTAGGTGAGGTGGATAGTGTTGTTCCCTTTCTTATTTTTTTGTTTTTTTTCTTTTCCTGAAAAACTGTTTTTTCTGTGTTTTTCTTGGCCAGGAAAAAGAATGATGCTTCAGGTGTGATGCAGGCTTGGAATTGATGGCAAGGAGGTTTGGAGACTGCAGGAGGATTTATAGATTTTTTTATTAAGCTTCCCTGTCCCTCAAACTACCTTTTATATCCATTTCTAGCTCTTTATAATTCCTACAAGAGCCTCCTGTAGAAAACACAGTTTTTGAAAAAGAAGTGCAGTGAGGTGAAAGAAATTACAAGAATGATAGAGAAAGGTGTGGGAAGGTAGGATAGGTGTTGGTTTTGTATTCAAGGCTCCCTTGGCACCTTCTTCTGCTCTCTGTAGTCCTCCTACAAACCTGCAATGCAACTGAAAATTCATTTTTCTTCTTCTATTTTTTCTTTTTTTTTTTAAACAACTAGAGCACCTCAAGGAGGTTTTCACCCTAATTGCCTACCCTGGGTGCCTCCAAGGGAGGTTTTCACCCAGGGATCTTATTTTTCTTTCTTTTCTTTTTTTTACATCACTAGGCCCACTTAGAAGAGGTTTTCAACCCAATGATGGGACTCAAGCGCCTCATGGAGGTTTTCACTTGAGTCCTCATTTTTTTTTCTTTTCTTCAGTGACTGGGTGAAGTGGAGGCTAAGACATGCTCCACTACCATCACTATCTTATTCAAATCTTCAATGAACTCTCGCTTGGAGAGAGGATTCTTGTAGACTTTCAACCGGTGTCAATTAACGAGCATGGGGATGGCTTCATCATCAATGGTTCTAATAAGAATTGAACCATTGTCATTGCATTTCTCCACAATGTATGGTCCTAGCCATCTTGTCCTTAGCTTGCCCTTGAAATATTTGTATCTTGAATCATAGAGTAGTGTCCAATCTCCCTCTTGGAATTGCTTCTCCTTGATGTTTTTTTCATGCCATATCTTTCTCTGAAGCTGAACTACCTTTGTATGGAGAAGGACCAACATTTTGTGTTCATCCAGTCCATTGAGCTGAAGTAATCTCTCTTTCTATGCATGGCTGAGGTCTAGGTCTAGCTGAGCTGCCATCCTCAAGGTATTGAATTCAAATTCTATTGATAGCAAAGCCTTCTTCCCATAGACCATCTCATAAGGTGTGAACCCTGTAGTGGTCTTCCATGTTGTGTTGTAGGCCCAAGTGGCCTGAACTAATCTGTCTACCCAGTATTTTCTGCTTCTGCTCACTACCTTTGTCAGTTCCCCTTCCAATGCTCTATTAGTGACCTCCACCTGCCCATTGGCTTGTGGATGGTAAGGGCTGGAAGTCTTGTGCTTGATTCTATGATGTCTGAGCAGGTTTTCAATCAAATTGGAAGTGAACTGGTTGCCTTGATTTGTGATCAACTCCCTTGGATACTCGAACTTGTAGAATATGTTCTCTCTCAAAAATTCAGCTACGTTTTCCTCTGTCACTGCTTTGATTTCTTTTGCCTCTACCCACTTTGTCAGGTAATCGGTGCACACAATGATGTATTTCTTTTGCTTTGAAGGAGGGCTGATATGCCCCACAAAGTCCATACCCCACTTCTTAAATGGCTCAAAGGCCACTTGAGGTTGTATGGGAATTTCATCCTTTGGAGTAGGTTTCCCCATCTTTTAACACTGATCACACTGGCTGGTATATCTCCTTACATCCTGATGAAGAGTGGGCCAATAGTAGCCTACTTGCAGTATCTTGAAGGCAGTTCTTTTTGTTGTGAAATGACTTCCACAAGGCCCTTCATGACAAATCAGGAGGATGTCAAAGACCTTCTCCTTCCTGATACATCTTCTCAAAATCTGATATGGGCCAAGTTTGAAGAGATTGACCCCAATCCAGGTGAAAGAGGTGCTTTTCCTTACTATCTTTTGGAGGACAAGTGTGGTGGGAATTGTGCTGAAACCAAGTAGTTTGTTATATCAGCAAACCATGGAGAGAGTACTGAGATAGAAAATAGGTGTTCATCTGGCATTTGATCATCCACCATTCCTTCTTCACCTGTAGGCAAATTTACTCTAGACAAAAAGTCAACAACAACATTTTCTTTACCAGGTTTATCAACAATGGTCAGATCAAACTGTTGCAGTAAAAGCAACCATCAAGTAATGTGAGCATTTACATCCGGTTTGTTCATTAAATATCTAATTGCAGCATGATCAGTGTGCACAAAGGTTTGATAGCCTATGATATAATGTCTAAATTTGTTTAAGGAATGCACGACAGTTAGGAGCTCCTTCTCGGTCATTGTATAGTCTAACTCCGCCTTTGACAAGTTTTTGCTTATAAAGTATATGGCATAATGCAACTTTTCATCAATTTGTCCCAAGGCTGCTCCTATTGCTTTGTTCGAGGCATCTGTGTGAATGTGGAAAGGTAGGGCCCAGTTTGGGCCACTAAAAATTGGGGCAGTCACGAGTTTTCTCTTCAAGGTATTTAGGGCTTCTTGACAGTTTTCCAACCATATAAACTCAACATATAAAAGGCCAAACAAAGGAAAGGCTAGCTTGCTTAAATCTTTAATGAATCTCTGGTAATACCCAGCTAAGCCTAGGAAACTTCTAACATCTCTCACTTTTTGAGGAGGTGGGACCCTTTGGATGATGGCAATTTTGTTGGGGTCCACCTGCAGTCCTTGTTGAGATATTGCATGACCTAGCATGGTCCCTTCAGTCACCAAAAATTCACTTCTTTCTGGACTGAGGAACAGGTTCATCTCAATACACTTGTCTAGAAATTTTCCTAGGTTAGATAAAGCTTCTTGAAAGTCAGAGCCATAAGGAGTAAAGTTATCCATGTATATCTCTACTGCATCATGAACTAATTTAGAAAATATGCTCAGTACCACTCTTTGGAAAGTGGCTAGAGCATTACACAAACTAAAAGGAGGGACCCGGTGTGCAAAGGTACCTAAGGACAAGTGAAAGTGGTCATATCTTGGTCTTCCGGGCTGATTTGAATCTGATTGTACCCGCTAAACCCATCTAGGAAAGAGAAAAACTTTTTCCCTACCAAATTGTCTAACACTTGATCTATGAAAGGTAAAGGAAAATGGTCCTTTTTAGTGGCTTTTTTCAATTCCCAATAGTCGACACAGATTCTCCACTTACCATTTTTCTTTGGCACTAGCACCAAAGGAGAGACCCATTCACTGTCAGAGATGGGATAGATGAATCCTGCATTAAGCAATTTTTGTAGTTCTTCTGTAACAATATCTTTAAGTGTTGGATTCATCCTCCTTTGAAGTTTCCTGACTGGCTTGCAACCCTCCTTGATGTATATATGATGAGTACATACTAAAGGGTGCACTCCCTTCATCTCCTTATAACTCCAGGTGGAGGCATCTAAGTGCTTTCTCAGTAGGCTACACATTTCCTTGTCCTGGGAAGTGGATAGGGTTGGATTTATTTTCAAGGTTCTTTCTGGGCTGAACTCTATATTCTTAACATGGAGAGAAGTGGAGTCGGCCGCATAGATATTAGTTGAGGGGTTGTTTTTGGTTTCTCTTACTATGTACTCTAAGGGCGATACACTGGGAGGTGGATTCTGAATCAAATTTTCAATCATATCATCCTCATCTTGCTATTCCCCCCATGGCAGTTTCTAATGCACAAAGTAGTGCAGAATAGACTTCATCCTCATCTTCCTCCTCCAACGAGAGAGGTAGATCATGTTCTAACAAGGGTTGGGAAGGAAGATACAGGATTAACTACTTGGTCATATGCCCATTCTTTATGGTCATATTCCCAACTCAACAACTAATGTAGGTATTGGTAGTAACCAACTAGGGTCTTCCGAGAATGAGAGGATACCCAGTGAGCTTTACCTTTGGCTGGAGAACTAAGAAATCAGCAGGGTACTTCCAAGAATCAATGGAGACCTTCACATATTCCACAATCCCCTCAGAGGTCATGGTGGAGTTCTCTGCTAGCTGCAACACAGTCGTGGTCTTCCTCAAGGAGCCCTAGAAGTTGAGTTTGAGCATTGTGTCCTTTGTCATTACATTAATGGTAGCTCCTAGATCAATCAAAGTGTGTGGGATCAGGGTGCCATTGATGTGGAAATCGACTACTGGGCTTCTAGGGTCTAGATATTTTGGACAAATTACCTGCCCCAACATCAGGTCGAACAGCTGCCCTATGAAATTGATGGTTGGGGAATATCTCTTATGCCTTCCTAGATGCCTAAATAACTTCTCTTTGATCAACCTATTGTAGATAGGTGCATCTTTTATGGCTTGGAGAAGTGGTATCTTCACAAATAAATGTTTCAATTCCCCAGGAGTTCAGTTTCTTCTGGGGTAGGCTAGATTGTCACGGATAGTCTCTTAGGAAAGGGTGGAATTTCTTTAGGTTCACTTTCCTCTTTATCTTCCTCAACCTCCCCTGGGTGGAGGCTGACTATCTAGGAGAACTTTCCCAGATCGTAAGTTAATTTCCTAAATCTCCACAACATAAGTTGGGCATGACAGTTCCCCACTATACACTTGCTAAGCCTATCTATTGTTCGGGTTTGGATTTGGGTGGGCAGACATTTGGGGTTTATTTGGTGGAGCAGGAGGTAATGGTTGTGGTTGGGCAGGTGGTGGATGCCAAAAAGTGAGAAGAGAATTGTATTAGGGCCTCCACCCCTGATGAGGTTCATTCCACTAAGGTGGTGGCTGAGCACAGGATTGAAATGAATGGTTGGCTAGTTGGGCATGATATTGAGATGTGAAGGACCAAGAAGGGGGTGTGGACCAAGAAGGATGAGCAGGGGGATCCCAAGAAGGTATGGAAGTGACCTGGTTGGGGTTGTAGTATGCCTAGGATGTGCCTTGCATCCCCTACTGGTATTGTCTAGGTCCATGCAGCCTTCTTTGGTTTATGTAATAGAGTTGTTCAGTGACTCCCTCATCCCCTTGATATACAACTTTAAGTCTGGGCAAGGAAGGGCACTTATTTGTAGAATGATTTTCTTCACAAACTAAACAAACCTCTATAGAGTTCAATGGGCATTCATTCCTAGGATGCCTCCTGGTGCATCTAGGGCAAAAAATGGCCAAAGCCCTCTCTGCTTCCTCTCGTTTCCTTTTGATATGAAAGGTATCCATTTGCATGGCAAGATTCTACAACATCTCACTCTTGAAGTCTTCCAGCATGTTTCCAATTTTTCCTTTAATGGACGAGTTAGAGGAAGAGGTATTGGCTAAGGGTTGACTCCCCCTACCTTTCTTTCTGGCCGCTCTAGAATGGTTCCTAAAAATAGTCTTTATGTCTTCATAAGATAGTTGGTAGATGTCTCCCCCAGCCAGTAGATGGAGGGTGTCTAAAATATCTTCCTGAATTCCCCTGACTATTACCATCTTCAGAGACTCAGGGTCAAGCGTACACCTGGCCCTTTTGTAACTAAGCTGGAACCTCTCCTCATAGTCTTCCAAGGTCTCATCACTTCCTATAGTTATTCAGAAAATTTCTTCTTTAGTATCTTTTGACCTACAATAATCTCTATACTTGTTGTTAAAGGCTTGTTGCATCTGAGCCCAAGTTGTGATACTATTGCCAAGTAATCCCATGAACTAGCGTAATGATGCATCCTTGAGAGTAGAAGAGAACAGTTTCAACTTTTTCTCATCTTCTGCATAGTGATAGGTTCGACAGATAACAGCAAACTCAAACAAAAAGGTGTCAGTATCTTCTGTAGTCATACCATGGAAATTAGGTAGGGTGGAAGGGCTTATATTCTTCATTTTGGTTTCCCCATTGATCTCCTGGATGGGAAAGGTACCCTCTATTCTTTCTCCATTCTCCCTACATTTCTGTGTTCGACCATTGGCTCCAAAAGAATGTTTTCTTCTTCTTCTTCCCCTATAGGTTCTTCAAATATGTCTGGTTGTTCACCTAAGGGTTCTTCTTGATTGCAACCACCGAAGAAGAAAGAAGGTTGGCTGTGTGAAGCAGTGGAGGTGTTGGGAAAAAATTGTCCTAAATTATCCCTATTCCTACAAGGCATGAAAGGAAATCTTTTTGGTTGGTTTTTGCTTATTTTTCCCCACATTGATAGTACCTACAAAACTAAAATTTATTGAACAAAACAAATTGCAACCAACTGAAATGAACTTGTTGAAATGAAATTTGCAGAATTAAAGAGGAAAGCAAGGAAATGTAGAACTAAAAAGAAAGGAAATGACTAATCTACTTTTGCTAAAATGGAAATTGCAGAATTGAAAAGGAAAGTGAAAGAAATGCAGAACTGAAAGAAAGGAAACGACTATTCTACTTTTGCTTAAATAAATTATTAGAAAAATGTTGCAATAGAAAATAGAATAAAACAGTAACCACAGAATACTCTAGTGCTTCCCCGGAAACAGCGCCAAAAAGTGGTGAGCACCAGTATTGCAACAATAATGCTGCAACTCCTGGGCTACCTACTTTACTCTTATTAACCCGGTAGTTTGTAACAAACTTGGAAGCGATGGTGTTGTATGCACGAATACTAGCTCTTATTGTAGGTTGTCACTTAGTCAGCCGACGCAAGATCACTAGGACCTCAAGCCAACTTCTATGGATTCCAGAAGAAGCTCTATATGTGATGAAAGGAAAGAAAGACTACTCTACAGATACTATTCTAACTGCGGAAAGGAAGACTAAAATGTAAATAAAACCAAGGAAATCCTAATTAACCAACTAATACTACTTTTGCATAAAGCACTATGAAAACAATGAAAAGAATTTCATTACCTACTCAAGGAAGAAAACATCTTTTTGGATTTTTATGTGAATTTGGCGTGCATGTAATTTATTGTTTGTGAATGTGGCAGCAAATAGGTGGCGATGGAGGGTGGATTTGGGACTTGAGAGGATGTAGGATGGTGTGGATGGGTCCTAGGAGGTCTCATATGGCCTTTTGGAGGCTTTTCCCACACTTAGCCTTCAAAAGAAATCCTACAGGAAAATCTACATGAGGACACATGAAATCTACAGGAGGAAAAACAACGTTCTACAGGAGGCCTATAAGAGGAGGCCAAGAGCATTTTTCACTATTTTGAAGGTGTGAGAGTGGGTGGAAATGGTGGATGAAGGTTGGAATGAAGTGTTAGCACACTTAGGGTCTACCAAGAATCATTAGGAGAGAGAAATATGATTGGATTTGCTCAAGGAGAGAGGAAGAAATTCTATGGAAAATGCATGAAACTAAGGCAGAATTGAGGGGAGACTTGGGCAACCTGTAGGGCATGGATCAAATGGAGGATGGGATGAATGATAGGCTGGCCTGCTGCTAGAATATATCTGCTACATAAACAACTAACAGTCAACCAATGAGATTAAGCAAGAAATGAAATAAGTGCATCTAGAAAAACAGAGTTTTTGCATCAAAATTAATTGTGATCTATGAAAGGAAATGCTAATAACTGTTGCAAGAAAGGAAAGCATGAAAGAATGCTATGGTAAATAAAGAAGTGAGCATGATGAAGAAGTTCTGAAGCAAAGCAAAACTAGACTATTAACCAACTAAAAAGCTGCAAATGCTAGAACTCTTATGAATGAGGAAAATCTGTTTTTTTAGGGCAACAAGAGGGTCTTTGTCTCAAATCACTATCCCAAAGGGAGAAAGAGAGGCCAAGGCATTGTTTCTAGCCTTTTGAATCTTTTCTTTATCACTACTTAGCCTGCTACAGAAAGCACAAATGGAAGCAAACTATTGAATCATCAAAAGCAACCTATTCTTAACCATGAAAGAAATACATCCAACAACAACCTAATCTACAAACTTAAATGAAACATACAAATACAAGTAAAGAGGAGCTTGGATGCTTGGATTGGGCCCTAACCTAAGAGCTTCAGCCTTTTGAGGTAACTCAGTGCTAAGTCAAAAAGGATTCCATCTTTATTCTCAAAACAATAACAAGATTACATGAACTATCAAGATAATAAGCTCGAAGTTGAGCAAAGTTTACATAAGCAAAACTGCAACAAAAATCCAAAAAAAATTTGACCCTAGTGAGGCCCTTGGAATCTCTACTTATACAAATGAAGCTATCAATAGCTTCCTTAAAATCAGGGAGGCTTGGCTCCCAAAACCCGAGATAATCATCAGTTATCCTTCACTTGCTCGACTGCCTTCTATTGCATGACTTAACTGCTTGTACTCCGAGCTGAATGAAGGGGAATTGGAAGTAAGGAGTAATAATTGAGGGGGATTCCCTCTTATAAGTCCTCTCCTTTGTCCACTTCGAGTTATTGCTGCCATTTGTCCACTAGATCCTTGACTTTGACCACAAAATTCATCAATAATCTGCATTAAACACATATTAGACCACGTGGCATCATAACTAACTCAACTCACTCTATAAGCATAAATATAATCAGAAAATAATACAATAAGCTAAGAGAATGGTTGATTTGAATAGGTTAGGAGGTAAAAATGAGCCCATATAATTACCCATTTATGAGGATCATCAGCTACCTTCACTAACTTGTACTAAAACAATAGGGTGAAGATTTAGCCTAAGGAATCCTTAGATAGGAAACCATTTTCCAAGACCTAGAAGGGGAAAGGTTGTCGAGTTGACAGTGGGCAGTCTATCTATTATGTCATTAGGTTTTCTCCTTGGAGAGGTTAAGACCTTTCCTCTAGGGAGAATCCAACAGATAAGAAGTACCAATCTTCTATTTTTTGGAAGTTGTTGAAGGTCACAAGATCTCTAACCTATCATGCATGTGAAGCGCTACATATATTTTCAATTTGCACACTTTTCAATGTATTTGGAGCAATGTACTTTAGTTCCAAATGTGGAATGGGGTTTCTTGCTAACTTAGTTCTTACACACCTTTTCAAACCTTGTTCACATATGATGATGGAATGTGCCATATTTTATTATTCATCGACTACTCTCATGGAAGTATGGAAGTGGTTACTTGGAGAAAAATATTTTATTGTATGTGTGTATGCATATTGTGGATCACTTTTTTATTTTTGGGATGATGTTTATGGAGAATTTTCCTGGGAGAAGTGTTAGAATTCCATGTACCCTAGGTCTAGTCTATGTTTTTCTAGTTCCACATAACAAAAAACATAAACAAATTGAAATGCCTAACTTTAAAAACTTTTTCATAATAGAATATATCATTAATTAGATCAATGCATAAGACACAATATTTATTGCCCAAGATTGATTTATGTTTTTTCCTTTAACAAGAAACAACAAGGCTCACCTCGCAAGGATAATGACCCTTTACAATCCCTAGAAGGTTCCCAAATAAAATCTCAAACCCTTTAACCAAATATCTATGTCTGAGGCCAAGTCCCTTAGGCTCTCATCCTCCTAATTATCACTAACCAATGGTTTTCCTTTGCCACCAAGACTTACAACCACCTATTGTATTACAAAATGAACTCTTTTCCCTCCTTAAACTTCCCATCCAAGTCCCTTTAGGTTCACATTCATCTCAAAAGCAAGCTATCTACCCACCTAGAAGCCTTAGCACTATAATTTATTACCAAAATTGGGTCTACCCTCATGGAAGCCCTCAACAATCCCATGGATTACCACAAACAACTTTGTTCAAGCCTCAAACATCTTGATGTCTTCCTTTACTAGACTCCTATAGTTGTGGTCTACCAATACAAGTGATTCAAGCCTACTTCACAAGCCCGAACCTCCCACAAAATACCAAAGTAGGTGCCATATATGCTACAGACTTGACCATAACTTATTCCAACCATCCCACAAGTTCGTACCTACCTCAAAATTCCTTTGGATACCCTATGTAGGCCTTGGCCTACCCTCCTTTATGCTACAAATCACCTACACAATCCAGTGAGTCCTTTTGATTATTTTTCTCGCACAAGCCCCTCTCTTTTGTGGTCTATGTCTTTCCTACAACCAATCATCCCTCTTTTGTTTTAGGTTGTCTCACAACCAAAACCATTTCCCCTTTACCTGTAAGAATCCCAAAACAAAAGGAAAACCTTGGCCCTACTTCACCATAGAATAATATTCCCTCCAAAACCCTTGGTTTTCCTATTTTCAGGTTTGTGGCTTCCTTAGAAAATATCATACCTTAATCAAGAAGAATCCATCACTTCTCGTCCATATGAGTTGCTCCTTATGCCTTTCCATTGGTCTCTTATTTATACTTGACAAATGGTCCTTTTGAATGTCCCCTTGTCCATTAAGAAACCTCCAAGACCAAACTCAACATTACATTAGAATATTAAATGTTCTCCTTGGGTACAAATCCCATTCATTTTGGGTGAAAATACCATACACTCATACAATCACACTTTATGAGTGTTTCTCACTCACAATCCTCGCACCAAGGGCATGTGAGAGTACTTCCCAATGCTATCCAATTTCAACACTCCCTCTTAGAAAGGGAGGTACTTCCTTTCCTTGGAATTCTCTCTATTTTCCACATTGGAACATAATCCTCTTCCATGTTTGTTCTCCAACATTCATTATAAGCTTCATCTTTTGTCACAAAAGAAAAACCTACTGCAAGAACAAAACCTTTCTTGGAATTTTTTTTTCTATTAGAAGCCTCATGCCTCTTATTTTCCTAGTAGGCCTTTAAGCCATTCCATGGATCCTTCTTGTTAGTTATGGAAGTGTTACAAATCTATTTGGGCACATCCCTGGCATCATTCAAATCAGTACCATTGGGGCTCATAAAACCCTAATTCAGTTGCTACATCCCCTAGACAAGTCACCACTTTGAATGCCTCATTCCCTGAGAGTTTCATAGCCTGAAGCCCTCCAGAATTTCCTCCTTGAGTGACCAGCGCAACCTTGGTCAGGGGTAAGTGCACTTCAGTGCAGGTAGGCCCATGTCAGGGTGCTTTCCAAAGCACATAGGCCCACTTTGACCTATGTTTGGTGAGTTTGAGCGAAATCATCATAGGGTTCTGGGAATATTCTTATCTTCTGCATCCATCTAGAATATTCCCACACTTATCATCTCCTATGAGCTCGAAAATGGATAGGGAATGAGTTAAGTAACCTCCTATCCTCTCATCTGTTCCTCCATGGAAAATAACTCTAAGTTTGGAAGGCCATTCAATACGCTCATTTATGACCAAACCTCCTCCATTTTCCTATAATTGAGCACTCATCTAAGTGATTAGGGGATGGACTTTGAGAATTTGTAAGGAGATATTGTTGGTGTGAGGACTGAGATTATAAGCAAGTATTGTTATGCTATCAGAGTTTTGTTCTATTGATGTGATGTTGGTTGGAACCCAAGCTGGAAGAGTGACAATGGATTGGACTTCATGGTTGTAATTCTTCCTTCCACTTAATATATTGGGTTGTGTTATATTCTTTCCACGACTAGCGCACCTAGTTAACCGGGGGTTTGAGGGGTGAAGGTAACCCCACTTTATGGGGTATGAGGTAGCGCCCCAAAAAAATTTGGTTTTGGAACCTATGTTAGGTTGGGCAGACCCACCTATGGTTTTGTGCATGATTTTGGCACATATTTTTTGGACACGATGGTTTTCGGTCCATGGTTTTAGATGCAATGGGTTTGGGTCCATGGTATTGGATGCTTCGGCATGTATAAATATGTCTTGTAACATTAAAAGGACCATAATGAAAAATCAAGTTGGTAGTTCCAGTTTTGGGATCTAAGGGAAAATCTTTGTGTGTATGTGTTTTATGTGTTATGCTCTCGCATTGTTTATTTTATGTGTTTTAGAATTCGTATGCAGGTAATTTTGTATGGGGTTAAAACCTACATTTGGTATCAGAGTTGTTCTGTCTTCAAGGGGACGCCTTTGTTGCTGAGGGGTTTCGCTTGGGCCTGTGGTAGACCCTGTTCAGTGGGAGATATGCGAGATCGATTATATTGGTGAAAGAAGATGGCAAGCAGAGGAAAGATAGAGAAAGAGAAATTTAATGTTTAAAGTTTTGAGTTGTGGAAACTCAAGATGGAAGATCTGTTGGTGGATAAATATCAGTGGATCATGGTAGATCCAGGTACTAAACCAACAGGGGTGTCCAATGAAGAATGGAAGAATTTGGATCGGAAGGCAAAGAGCACAATATGATTGTGTGTCTCAGATTTAGTATTGCTGAATGTATCAGGGGAAGATATGGTGAAGGCTTTGTGGGACAAGTTAGGGACTTTGTACCAATCTAAGTCTCTGGTGAATAAATTGTTCCTGCGGAAAAAGTTGTACAACCTGAGGATGAAAGATGGAGACTCGGTGATAGAACATCTGAACGCATTTAATATTGTGGTAAGTCAGTTATTATCTGTTGATATTAAAATTTCAAATGAAAATAAGTGCATCAGTTTGTTGTGTTCTCTACCAGATTCGTGGGATAGTCTAGTTATTGCAATAGGTAGTAAATTGCCTTGAAGTTTGATTAAATAGTTTCATCCTTGCTGACGAAGGAGATGAGACGGAAAAATATGGAGAGCCAAAATGGTGATGCCTTGTTTGTACGAGGACGGTCCCAGAATAGAAAGAAAAATAAGTCATCGAGTGGGAGATCTAAATCTCCAGGAAAACCTGTAAAGGTGGTGTGCTGGAAATGCGGAAAGGAAAGGCACTACAAAAGGGACTGTAAATCTAAATCTCCTGGTAAATGAAAGGGATCTGATGATGCTCCTTCTGTAGAGGAAAAACCCACCTCAGATGAAGGTGGGGATGTGTACTTGGCTTCTTCAAGTACACATGTAGATCATGAGGCATGGTTCATTGACTCAAGTGCATCCTTTCACTTCACTCCCCATAGAGAGTGGTTCTGCAAGTATGAAAAATATGATGGTGGTGATGTCTTCTTGGGGGATGACAAGAAGGCCAAAATCGTTGGTCGCAAAAAACTAAAGTTGAAATTGTAAGTTGGAAGGGTTAGAACACTTCCAGGTGTTTTGCATATTCCTGCATTGGCCAGAAATATTATTTTTGTAAGCAAGTTGGATGATGCAGGTGTAAAAACAGTGTTCGAGAAGGATACCTGCAAGATGGTGAGGGGAGCACTGGTATTGATGTGGGGAGTTCGGATTGGAACTCTATAAAAGCTACAAGGTAGCACTATTATTGATGGGTGCAACATTTCTATGGTTCCTGAAAGTGGAGTAGAAACTCTAGTGGTATCTGGAGAGAAGACCATGTTGTGGCATCAATGGGTTGGACATATTGGAGAGAAGCACCTTCGAATACTTCATGGTAAAGGTATGGTAGAAGGTATGATTAATAGCTCTTTGGATTTTGATTTCTGTGAAAATTGTGTATATGGGAAGTAGAATTGGGTGAGTTTCCCCTCTGGTAGTAAGAAGGCGAAACAGATATTAGAGCTTGTGCACAGTGATGTGTTTAGATATGTGAAGGTTCCATCACTAGGTAAGTCTGTGTACTATGTATCAATTATAGATAACTTCTCAAGTAATACATGGAGATATTTCCTTAAGAAGAAATCTGAAGTCCTTGACAGGTTTAAATAATTTAAGGCTCTGGTGGAAAACCAGATAGATAAGAAGATAAAGGTGCCGAGGATAGATAACTGTGGAGAGTTTTGCAGTAAGGAATTTGAAGAATTCTGTAATAAGTGTGGTATAGCACGGCAGAAGACTACTCCATATACACCTCAGCAAAATGGAGTTGCAGAAATAATGAACAAGAGATTGATGGAAAGGGAAAGAAGCATGCTCAGTGGTGCCGGGTTAGGACAGGAATTCTAGGTAGAGGTGGTGGAGACAGCATGTTACCTGGTCAACAAATCACCTTCATCAACATTGGAGGATAAGACTCCACAAGAGGTATGGACTGGTAAGAAACCCTCTCTTTCACATTTGAGGGTATTTGGATGTGATGCATATGTACATGTTTCAAAGGAGGAAAGAACCAAGTTGGATAGTAAATCTGAAAAGTGCATCTTAATTGGGTATAAGGATGGTTTAAAAGGTTATAAGCATTGGAACCCAGTAACAAGGAAGGTTGTGTACAACTGAGATGTGGTGTTTAGAGAGGAAAAAGATGTTATTAAACATGAAGTCCAACCAAAGGAACCTAAGAAGATAGAGTTTGAGCTAAAGGAGGAAGAATTAGACCCGACAGTAGAGGAGGAATAAGAATATGAAGAGCCACAAACTCCGACTATGAGTAGATCAGTTTGAGAAAGAAGGTAGCCAGAAAGGTATAGTCCATCTACTTTCTGTTCAAATTTTTCTTTATCTATTACTGATGATGATCCCAGAATTGTGAAGAAAGTAGTAGATTCAAAGGATGGAAAACTCTGGAAAGAGGCCATGGTTGATGAAATGGCATCTTTGCACAAAAATGAGGCTTGGGATCTAGTGGAGCTACCAGCTAGAAGGAAACCCATTGGCAGCAAATGGTTTTTCAAGAAGAAGACAAATGCATAAGGAAAGGTGGATAAATACAAAGCTCGGTTGCTAGAAAAAGGTTATTCCCAAGTTCCAGGAATTGATTTTGGCGATATTTTTTCTCTCGTTACCAAAGTAACTTCTATTAGATTACTTTTATCTATTGTTGTTGCTTTTGATTATGAGGTAGAATAGATGGATGTGAAGACAACATTTCTTCACAAGGATCTGGAAGAGGAGATCTACATGAAGCAACCTGAAGGTTTTGCGGTGAAGGGTAAGAAAGAACTGGTATGCAAGTTAAAGAAGTCTCTGTATGGGTTAAAACAGTCACCAAGGATGTGGTATTAGAAATTTGATACATTTATACGAGGACTTGGATTCACGAGAAGAAAAGTAGATCACTGTGTATATTTTAAATTAATTGGTGACCGTGTTATTTATCTGGTTTTGTATGTGGATGATATGTTTCTGGTTGGAAATAACAAAGAAATTATCAAGGATTTGAAGACCCAATTGTCCTCCAAATTCAACATGAAAGATCTTGGTGCTGCAAACTATATTTTGGGCATGGAAATTAAAAGATATCATACAAAGAGGAATCTCTGTTTAAACCAGAGGAAGTTTGTCGAGACAATACTGCAGAGGTTTAATATGCAGGATAGTAAACCGGTGAAGGTTCCTATTCCTGTGCGTGTGAAGTTATCTGCTCAATAGTGTCACAAGACACAAGAAGAGGAAGAGGACATGTCCCGTGTTCCATATGAAAGTGAAATCAATAGCATGATGTATGCAATGGTCTGTACTAGACCAGACATTGCACATGCAGTGGGAGTATTGAGCAGGTTTATGTCAAAACCAGGGAAGGAGCACTGGATAGTAGTGAAGCTAGTTTTCAAGTATTTGCGTGGCATTAGTGATTATGGTTTGTGCGTGTCACTAGAATATCTAAAAGTGGGTATGTGTTTAAACTATTTGGAGGTGCAGTCAATTGGATGAGTAAGAAACAATCTGTAGTGGCACTATCAACTACAAAGGAAGAATACATGGCAGCCACTCATGCAAGCAAGAAGCATTTTGGTTGCAGAGATTGTGTTCAAGTATGGGGTTAGTATAGGGAGCTATAAGGATAGACTGTGACATCCAAAGTGCAATTTTCTTGGCAAAGAACCCTGCATATCATTCAAAGACAAAGCACATTGGTGTTGAGTATCACTTTGTGAGGGATATGATAGAAGACAAAAAGGTGTTGCTGGTAAAGGTGGACACTTTGAAGAATACTGCAGATGCATTGACAAAATATGTGAGCTATGAGAATTTCTCTTGGTGTAGAGAAATAATGGGCATTGCAGGGTTGGATAAATGACTAATCTCTGATGTGGCCCCCTATGGAAAGAAAACAACAAGTGGGAGAATGTTAGGTTGTGTTATATTCTTTCCACGACTAGCCCACGTAGTTAACTGGGGGTTTGAGGGGTGCAAGTAACCCCACTTTATGGGTTCCCGGGTAGCGCCCCAGAAAATTTTGTTTTTGGAACCTATGTTAGGTTGGGCGGACCCACCTATGGTTTTGTGCATGATTTTCGCACTTTTTTTTGGACTTGATGGTTTTCAGTCCATGGTTTTGGATGCAATGGTTTTTGGTCCATGGTATTGGATGCTTCGGCATCTATAAATATGTATTATAACATTGAAAGGAACATAATGAAAAATCAAGTTGGTAGTCCCAATTTTGGGATCCAGGGAAAAATCTTTGTGTATATGTGCTTTATGTGTTATGCTCTCGCATTGTTTATTTTATTTGTTTTAGAATTCGTATGCAGGTAATTTCTGTACAGGGTTAAAACCTACATAATAAAGTGTTTACACCTTTTTCCATATTCTTATCTTGATATATGATGTTTATATGTGTGAATTTATCTGATTCCATTTACTTATAGTCGATAGATCTCTTGCTTTGATTAGTTCCTTGTCTTCTGTTTATGCTTGCAGGTACTTTTTGAGCGAGTTAAGTTCGAGGAGGAGCAATGGGAACCATACAAACGAGAAAAAAGAAAATCAAAAGAACAAGTAATTCCTTCAATTCCCTTGTCTTATTTATCATCTATAGAAAATGGATAAGCGATTTAAATCTGTTGTTCTAAGTATAACTACCTACCTAGGGAATTAGTATTTATCCGTATATGAAAAATTCTTCATAACAAATTGGCAACCATACTGGGCAATGATCATCATTCTAGTAGTTTACCTTCATCCTAGTACACTCTATTAGACCTTACTTGCTTCCATTGATCTTGTTTCAACATTTTTGGAGTGTTTTTTGGTGAAAATTGTGCTTGTAATCCCCTAATATGGCCTCTTTGACACCAATGCAGGTTTGGTCTAGAGACAGAGCACTGCAGAGCACCCTTGGCTTGAGGATAGTGCTCTGAAGTGTATTGTCTCCCACTCAAGGTTGTGTTGATCCTCCTTAGGAAAAAAATCCCTCCTTTGAGTTGATTTTTTGCCAAATTTCCTTCTGTTTCTGCTTGTTGAATGGTCAATGATGCTTATGTCTCTGAAATCAATTTGTGTTTCCTTTTCCAGCCCTAATTTTTCCTTGATTTTTTAGTCTTTCTTAAATGATTTCTTTATCACTATCAATTCATTGGCAAAGTTAGTTTATATTCAATTAATCTTTGTTCAAAATAAAGTGTCGTAAAAGTCTTCATTTCTTTCGAAACAGAATTGTCGTAAAGTCTTTGTTCTTGAAAAAAGATTGATTGATTGTATGTGCATTAGTTTCCTTTTGTTCATCACAACATTAAGGGAATTTAAAAGAAAAACTTTCATTGTGCATTAAAAGAGTTTGTGTGCACTCATAGGAATAGTTTAAGGAAATTGCATTGGATATGTTCTTTGTTCTTTGATTACAAGAATCTAATTGCTCTATCCCTACTAGTTAAGGTTTTCATTGTCAAAATTGAATGAAAATGATGTTTATCATATTAGTTGCATTCTAGGAATTGAAAATGCATCACATGGTGAACCTTGAAAGGAAAATTCTTAATCAAGATCAACTTAAAATTAGCATCAATTAACCTAATGGAGCATTCTCACCTAACACAAAACATTTAAGGATTCTAGGCTAGACACGTGTTTTGGCATCGCAAAACATAGCAATTTTTGCTAACATGTTTGCGATACATTCTGAGTGTCATACCTCATTCCACGTACGTGAGTATATCATAGCTCGTCCATGTACCTTCGGGTATATAGGGCAGTGTTATAGTACGTAAAGTATATGGGAATGCTCTCACTGTGTGGTTTCGCATTAGACAGCACTAATACAGATTGGGCCTCCACATACTTTTGGGTATATATGGAAGGACAACACTAGGTTGCTATCCATCCTTAGGTAACCGGGTTGGTTGCCTTATACACTGTGATACATAGAACACAACATTCTGGGAGATTGTCTACCCATACTTCTTGCTTCGCTAGGAGGTATTCTGCAGTTCACAGTTGCTTGGTAAACCTTTTTTCCTAGCTTACCCCTTTTTGTTTATTTATTTTTTGTACTAAAATCAATCAGCAACCATGGAGGGAGATCAACCCTTACCCTATCATTCATAGAGAGCAGCAAGTAAACCACCTTCACTGCCTGAAGCTACACCTATCCAATCGAAGCAGTCTTGTTTGACTAGATCCAGTACTTCACAAGCCTCTAGTTCTTCATCTGAATTACCAAAAACACCTATACTAGTAAGTACTAAGACCCCAGTTACTCCTATAGTTACTGGTACATTTGTTACTGAAGTGGAATCTCCACAATTACCTAAGGAAACTATAACTGAATCTAGTGAAATGGTAACCCAAGTTGTTCAACAACAACTGGATTCTCAATCCAAAGTTGTTCAACAAGAAATTACTTCTGAACTTGAATCTGTTCAACCAAAAGTTAATCCTGAACCTATCACTGTTTAATCAGAAGTTACTTCTGAACCAGAAGTTGTTCACGAAGCCCAACCTAGAATTTTTCTTTTACCAAAACATTTGGATCTTGAGGTTGAATAATCAGAAGTTGTTACCTTACCGGAAGAAAATTAATTGTTACATCCTCAGACATCCGTAACTATCGAGACTTCCTCTTTATCTCAACAACAAATACCAAAAATCTATTATGGACTAGACGATGAAATTCTTCCACCTGGTTTGGTTTCGATAGAAGAGGAACTTGAAGTAGAATCACCCAGAACTCCATTCCATTTTGGAACTGGACTTTATTTGTATCCTCATACTCCTCATTTTACTACTCATTTTGATCCTGATTACTTTCAGACTCTCGTTGATCCATTACGAAAATTATTTGTACATTTGACATGGCAGAGTCAACATCCCAAATTGTACCATATGTTACGGCTACAGTAGAATCCTCTGTCGCAACCTCTTTGACGTTTACTACGACACCTGAGTCACACTTTTATGGTGTTCCATCTATCCCATCAGGTTACCAATATTTATCGGGAACCCACTCAGGTGTTGCTTCTAGCCCTTGGTCTTCACCAATGTCCTCTATTATAACTTTATCAAGTTCCTCATTAACAGATACTAAACAGCTGGACCCCATCAAGCTGGTTCATTTGGTTACCATCCTATGTATCCACTTTACACTGGACTAACCACATATGGAGAACAATATGCACATTCTCCTTATCCTCCATTTTCTCAAGGGAAACCATATATCGATATGTCATCGTCTTTAGGTCAGCCTAGAATGACTATCTGTCAGTGGCAGCTAACCATGCCCATAAAACCTAGGCTTGTCTATCCATCACAACCTATGCAATATGTCTCATCCATACCTATAACACCTGTTGTTATAGCTTTACCATAGTCACAAGCCGAGATTGTTGTATATCAACCTATGAAAGTTGGCCCTTCGACCTTAGACCCCCAAGTTTTAGGTATACAGATCTAGCCTTCTCCGGCAGTTTTACAACAACCACTTGTATCTGGAGTTCAACAACTTCAGGCTAGTTTACCCTTTACTGGAATGACTCAGAGTTACACTGGTTTAATGTATTCACAACTTGGTCAACCTTACATTAGTGGGAAACAACCGTTAAATCAACAACCATTGTGTCAACAACAACAGCAGTTGCTTCAACAGCCTTGGCAGCCCCAAAATCAACACCAACAATTCCAGCAATACCAACCTCAACATGGATTTGGACAACAAGCTTATGCTGGGTTTGATCAGCAACAAGTTTATCTAGGTCCTGGTCATCAAGCCTATGCTGGGATTGGGCAACAACAAATGTATCTCGGTGTTCAACAACAACCTTATGGCAGATTTTCTCAACAAACTTACCCTTATCAAGGTTACCAACAGCGGATTCCTTATGCTGGTATGCAAAGGCCTATTGCTCAGGCAATCACATCTTACCCTAGATATGCTCAACCTGACCTCAATAGATAGTTGCCTTTCTTTGTGACACTTGAATTACCAGATCTAAACTAGCTCACCAATGACCCAATTAATTATGCGCCTTGGTGGCTAGTGATTCCTCATAATTTACCTTTCGATATTCCGAAATTCAATGGAAACCCTGGAGATGACCCGTCCAACCATGTCATGACTTGTCCTTTATGGTGTTCATCAAACTCCTTGAATGATGATTATGTTAGACTACGTCTTTTCCAGAGAACACTTATTGGTCTGGCTGTGAAGTGGTACATTGAGTTACCACGAACTTCTTTTGATAACTTCACTACCTTAGCTACCACGTTTTTAACCCACTTCTAGTTACCCATATGATATGAGACTGGAACAAAACTATTAACCAACTTTAAACAGAATACTACTACTCATATCTCTGATCATATTCATGAGTGGCGTCGTTGTTATCGAATGGTTAAAACTTATGTTCCTGATCAGCTTTTGGCTGAGTGGTTTATAAAATCCTTGTTGCCATTTATCACTAAGGATGTGGAGAAAGGTGGAGTTGTCACTGAAGAGAAAGTAATTGCTCGTGCCCAATATTTGGACTTGATTTATACACAGTCTAGCATGCTCTATGATAAGATCCCGAATGCACCCCGTCCAGCTTTCACTGTTCCTCCTCCACCATTGAGTAAGGACTCTCATGTCAGTGACAATGTGATTGGTTCTTTGAGCACACAAGTGGTAGGTAGACCATCTGGTCAAACACTTGCGATTTCCAATCAAACTACAAATGCACCTGATACCACTCTTGTTTCCAAAATCAACGCCATGTCATTTGATAAAGGCAAGAATGAAAAGTAACCAGGAAGCAAGAAGAAGGGGAAAAACAAGAAGAAATAAAATAATTCCCCTCAAGAGAAATCATCTAATTTCTCTCCTTCAGCTAGGAAACCTCATTACCCATGTTTGATCTGTAACGATGAGAATTTTATGCAAGATTTTCCTCATCGCTCCTAAGTCTCAAAGCTTCTAAAGACTTCTAATACATCCACGGTATTAACTGATTCTTTGCCAAACCCGGAGACACATATGGTTGCTACAGACCATGCTTCCACTTCCAAAGTGCTTATACTATCCGCCTGTAAGCCTAAAATTGAAGTTTTGGTGTCAACACAAAGTAAAGATTATGGAAATCACTCATCGTCATCAAATAACCAGGTTGATCAACCTATCTCTTTGACTTCAACTTCGAATGATCCTATTCCACTACCTATTGCACCATAGTTAACAATAAAACCACCTAAGGGAGTTGTACATAAATCAACATTTAACCCTTGAGCTCAAGCTGCACATAACTATAATATAGTAGAAGATTTGGCTCAGTCACCCTCTTCTATGTATATGCTTGAGGTAATTCAAAATTGTCCCTCCCAAAAGTAGGATTTGTTGTCAACAATTGGTGGAATCGATCCAATTGATTCCAATCTTGTGGTTTTCAACCATGTGGGTTATACGCCACAGTTACCAGCACAATTAGCATTTCTGATTCAAGTAAATGCCTTGAATAAACTTGTTCATCAAGACATTATTGACGGGGGGCATCGACTTATATTATGTCTATGAATTGCTGGAAAACACTTGGCTCACTACTTTTGTCACGTTCACCAACGTTAAAAGATTTTGATAAACGCACATATATGCCTTATGGAATATTGAGTAATCTGCAAATCGAACTAGGAGGAAACAAAGTAACTGTTGAAGTTGAGGTTGTTGACGGACCCCTTGACTACAACATTTTACTAGAAAGACCGTGGGTTTATGCTATGGCTACTATGGTTTCGACATATTTTTTTATGATTGCATTCCCTCATAAGTGTGCAATCATAGTCATCGACCAACTCACCTTCTTCGCCTCTAGTTCAGAGGCTTTTGGAAGCATTCTGTCGATACACAAACTGATCCAAAATGGATTTTGGATAGACTCCTAAGTCTAAGTGTTCCTCACAGAGGAAAATGAAAGTCCAAGGAAGTTCCTAGAAATAGCCCCATTGCAGAGATCCTTTCCTTTTGAATCTACTACAAATTGAATGGGCTAAAATGGACTTAGGATGCAGAAGTTATCATAGAAAGAAGATGCCATGTTTCTTTGGAAAAAGAGGCAAAAACCCCTAAAAATGGGAAAAACCCCTTATAAATGGAAATCTCATCAGAAAAAGGCTAAGGGAAGGACTTAAGCGGAGGCGGAAGAAACTCTGATCTGTCGATCCTATCAATCAGATCAGAGACGGGCCTGCATGCGATATCGGGACCTTGGACTCGGTAATTGTGTTCATGCGATACGCCGATCACCGATGATAGGATCAGTGAATCTGCATTGATGATGTACAAAACCCCTCGGTCGTATGCGAAGGGATATCCGATAGTGATTGTGACAAGCAATCTCAGCCGTTGGATCGCGAAAGGAATGGATAGCCAGGATTAAATCAGCGATCATCGATTGCTAGACCCAACGGCTTTCATAAGCGCAATTTATAACATTTGAAATTTGGAAAAAGGGATTTTCTGTGTATTAACGTCTTTCGGTGAAAAAACTGAAATACAAAGAAAAAAACGCTCGAAGTGATAAAATGGACCCAAAGGGGAATTCTAAGCCTGATTGCATAAAAATTGAGTCTTTAAAGGCAGCTTTTAGGCAGGCCTCAAGCGGTAAATGGTTTTGGGTTGGCTCCACCCGATCCCACAGACTGATCGACACATGGCTGGCGGAGGAAAACCGCCTTCTCGGGCAGGTAACCTCCATACCCCTAAGCCGCCCGAGATCGCATAATAATCATTGGATCGGGGATCACCCAATCAACGGTGGGGCTCGTGAAAGCGAACCAAGGCAGACTCGATGTGATTATAGGGAGGATTCGATAGAAGTTGAAGTCCGACAAAAAGGATTTTGTCGGGTTTTTGAAGGTTTTCCCGTGTATTTGGGATTTTTCCCAATACACTAATGCGATGCAATATGACGCTTAATGGTGGATCCGATAGGGATTTAGGGGTGATTGAATGGGATTTCAAGTCCGCAAATCACACCCAATAGTGTTTTTGTAGACATTCTCTGTGTAATGGGATTCTCTCCATTTTTTGGCTTTTCGCCTATGAAACGACCCTGATTCCTTCTATAACCACACTTGATCATCATGCCATGCTACAGCAGGAGTTTTTACAAGCAATGATGCATTTTGAAGCGACAAAGCTGCAAAGTGACAATGAATCACAGAGAAATGGCTAGGGAAGCCCAAAAGCCGGGAAGATGCCTCAAAATAACCATAGAGCACAATTGTGAGCACAGGAAGAGGAAGGCGAGCAAAAAGTAGAAGGAGAGAGCAGGTGAGAAAAAATCTATAGCGCAGAGCAGCTGAGGGAGCCTTTGGGGTCACTTGGAGATCAAGTGAAAAACCAGAGAGTTGAAGGTTGTAGAAAGCCAAAGAAGCTAGAGCCAAGAGCCAGAGCTAGAGCCAGAGTCCAGAGCCAGCAGCCAAGAGCATCAAGAGTCAGGGATAAAATGGTGTCTGAACCCATTGTTTCTATGTAAAACAGTGGAGTTGAGCCAAGATCTTGTAAAAAGGACTTTTCCATAATCCCAGAGAGCCTAGTTGAGTTGACTAGAGCTCAAGGAGATGTAGCCCAAGAGTTTTGGGTAAACTCCATATTAAATTGTTATCTTATATGTTTGTTATTAGTTGCACTGTTTGCACTGTTACATGTATTTACATATCAGCACAAACAACAGATTTTAAAGCACATAAAAAATTAACCACACCTTCAAAAAAGGTTATATCAACATGCCTGATTGATAGAGCAAAGATTGCTTGTCTAAAAGGTGTTTAAATAGTCAGAGCTTGATTGTATGCTTGTTTTGCAGACTGACTATTGTTTGAGTTTGCAGAGGTGAAGGGAAAGCTATTGATAGCTCAGTCCAGTAAGGACCAAAATGGAAGAAGGGTTGAAGGAATTCTTCTATCCCAAATGACCTCAAGGAAATCCTTGAAGCACAAGAGGTTTGTTGCAAAAAGTTGCTAGATAAAGCCCTTTATTAATCTTTTTTGAAGTTCTTTTATTCATTGGCATAATGACAACTTCTACAATTTAGTCCTCAAATTCTTCTTTCTTCATCACAAGACTCTTTTATGAAGACATGAAGCAATACTTGTCCACCATGATGGATATGGTGAGAGAAATGTATGAGGATGGAAGGAAGAGCAGCATGCTTAGAGAGCAGTTGAATTCCATGATGGAAGAGAAGCAGTTGCTTTCTAACAAATTGAAGGAAATGGAGAGGCAACTTCATATTGCAAATATGAACCTGAAAAGGATGTATGAGTTGGAGACACAAATCTTTGTTGCCCAAGAAGCCTTAGTCAATTATCAGCTTGAAGAAGAGGTAAACCATTCCAGTTTGTCTTCAAATTCCTCTAAGAATGCTTATAGTGGTTATTTTGAAAAACATACTAGAGGCATAGGTTCCAAGTTAATGTCCAAGATGGGCTATGAAGGAAAGGGCTTGGGAAAGCATGTAGAAGGTAATTTTGAACCAATAATGGTTGAGGAAAGGCCTAAGTATTTGGGTCTTGGCTATGGACACTCTTATGGAAAGTGTTCCAAAGCTGCCATGACAGCCATTGAGATGGCCCCGAGAAGGAGTTTCATTGCAGAGTGTGAAGATTGTATTCAGGAGGAATGCAATAGCTTGAAACATCATTTGCAGGATGCAGGTGTTCAGAGGCACACACTTGAACCACAGAGTTGGGGAGACTCTGACGGCCTTGAAGAGATTGGTGGTGTTCCAAAGGGAGCCACTTCTTCATTCAATTCACCTCCTCATGAAGGCAATAAAGGTGAAAGAGGCAAGTATAAATCTGGTTCTAAACATTTTCCTTTTGATTGTGCAAAGCATGATAAATTTCCACATAGATATGGGAAAAGTATTGCTTGTTCCTTTTGTGGTTTGGATAACCATAATGTTTCTAGATATTGGAAGAGAATGGCCACATACAGGAAACTTTTAAAGGAAAAGAAGCAAGAAGCCAAAGGTCCATTAGACAAGAAAAATCATGTTGTCAAGAGGATGCACATGCAGTACACTTACTGCCATAAGCAAGGACATCTTGCTGCAAAATGTTGGACTTTGAATCTAGCAATGCTTCCACAAAAGCTGAAGAAAGTGGAAAGAGAAGATGGTAGGCATGGAAAGGAAGATTCCATGGATGATTTGTCTCAGGATGATTCACATGATGATGCTAATGTGCAAACAAAGGTAGTATCTTTGAAAGGGATTGGTAAGAAACAGTTAGAGTTTATATCCGATTAAGATTGCATTTCTGTTGATGCATCTACATTATATTTCATTTTAGTTTTGAAAGTAAAATGTGCTTAAGTGAAAGTTGAAGGATGAAATGCATGCATTACCATGAGATGCATGAACACAGGGATGTTGATGATTTCCTTGTTTGTGAACATGTATGTGTAATTAACTTGTAGGGTTGATTTCTTTGACATGCATGTGATGCCATGTTGACTTGGGAGAAGTTAACTTGGTCTCCAAATGGAGATAATGATGAAGTGTTTAATCTTTTGGAAAAAGAGTCCTAATGGTCTTTTTCTACATGCTTGACTTAAAGGGTAATTTGTTTAAAGGCATTTTTTGTGGGCTTGGTAACTATTCCATCATTTGTATGCAGATGTAAGACATGGAGGTGTTCACAAGATGTGAAATATGTTTCTTTTGTTGAAGCAAGAGTTTAAGCCATCCAATTGTTGTCTGTATTTCTATGGTTGTTAAAATTTGTTGTTGACATCTTGCCAAAAAAGTACAAATGAAAGTTTTATGGAGAAAATGTACTTCACATTTGTTTAAGCCACCTTGGATCAATGATCAAGGCAAAAAAGTTCAAACTACCTTCTATGACCATTTCAACAGAAGCTCTGCATGAAGGCAAGGAAGACAGTTCTTCCTAGGAGAACCAACACATCCAGAAAGAAAAGTGGTCAGAGACTTTGGTCTAGAGGCACTATACAAGGTAAGTGTATGGAGGCTGAAAGAAGAGGGTGTTGTTACTCTCATTTACTGTTCAGATCAGTATGTCAGTATTTTGGAGACCAAAAGTTCTTTAATGGGAAGGCGTGATCCAAAATGGATTTTGGATATACTCCTAAGTCTAAGCGTTCCTCACATAGGAAAATGAAAGTCCAAGGAAGCTCCTGGAAATAGCCCCATTGCATAGATCTTTTCCTTCTGAATCTATTGCAACTTGAATGGCCTAAAATGCACTTAGGATGCAGAAGTTATCACATAAAGAAGATGCCTTGTTTCTTTGGAAAAAGAGGCAAAAACCCCTAAAAATGGAAAAAAAAAAACCCTTATAAATGGAAATCGCATCGGAAAAAGGCAAAGGGAAGGACTTAAGCAAAGGCTGAAGAAGCTTTGATCCACCAATCCAATCAATCGGATCAGAGACAGGCCCGCATGTGATATCGGGACCCTGGACTTGGTGATTGTGATCATGCGATACGTCGATCATTGATGATCGGATCAGTGAATCGGCATCGGCGATGTACAAAACCCGTGGGCTGTGTGCAGTGCAATATGTGATAGTGATCGCGACGAGCAATCTCAACCGTCGAATCGCAAAAGGAATGGACGACCAGGATTAAATCGGCGATCGGCGATTGTCGAACCCGACGGATTTCATAACCATAACTTATAAAATTTGAAATCCAGAAAAGGGATTTTCTATGTATTAACGTCTTTCGGTGAAAAAACGAAATACAAAGAAAAAATGCCCAAAGCGATAAAATAGACTCGAAGGGGAATTCTAAGCCCAATTGCATAGAAATTGAGTCCGTAAAGGTGGATTTCAAGTGGGCCTCAAGCAGGGAACAGTTTTGGGTTGGCTCCGCCTGATCCCACAGACTGGTCGACACGTGACTGGCGGAGGAGAGAGGAAAACCGCCTTTTTGGGCGGGTAACCTCCGTACCCTTAAGCCACCCGAGATCGCATATTGACCGTTGGATTGGGGATCACCCAGATCGACAGTGGGGCTTGTGAAAGCGACCCAAGGCAAACCCAATGTGATTATAGGGCTGATTCAATAGAATTTGAAGTCTGATAAAATGGATTTTGTCGGGTTTTTGAAGGTTTTCGCATGTATTTGGGATTTTGCCAATACACTAATGCAGTGTGAATTGTTAGAAAATTATATATTACAGAGCAATGGAACACATAGAATATTGCATAACTATAAACATAGAAAACGCATAAAACCAGAGAGACATAGATATACGTGGTTCACCCAGTTTGGGCTACGTCCACCCTGAACAGTCAGTCCTTCCTTTCTATTATCCAACAAAATTAAGAGACACAACCTACAGCAGATCCACTATAATATCCTCATGTTTTCTCTCACAGTCTCACCTCTCTTTTTCTCGCTCAGAGAATACACATCTAATACACAGCCTCAATACAATACCCTCATACAAAGAGAGGGATTTCCTTCTAGGGAAAAAAAAACCCTAAACTAAACATATGTTCTATCGTCAGATCATCCGCCTAATGAACAGCCCAGATTGACTAGAAATTACTATACTTTTACAAGACAATTTTACATCTGTTTTTAGCTTTAGGGGCGTTGCCTCCGAAACCCCTACCGGGGGACCACTAGCCCCTGAACCCCCCAGCCGAGGGGGATCAGCCCCCTCGAACCCCCGCGGGGGGAACAAGTCCCCCCTGCACCCCCCCACATGGAAGGGTGTACAAAATTCCTGGGGTATACATCCAGTTGAAACAAAGACCTTTAAATAATCATGCTACACACCCAACATGAATGACGCTTAATGGTGGACCCAATAGGGATTTAGGGGCAATTTAATGGGATTTCAATTTTGCAAATCACGCCCGATAGTGTTTTTGCAGACATTCTCTATGTAATTGGATTCTCTCCATTTTTCGGATTTTTTCCTATGAAACAGCCCTGATTCCTTCTGTAACCAATCCTGATCATCGTGCCACATTGTAGTAGGCGTTTTTTATAAGCAATGATGCATTTTGAAGTGAAAGAGCCGTAAAGGGACAATGAGTCGCAGAGAAATAGCCAGGGAAGCCAAAAAGATGGGAATATGCCTCAAAGGAGCCAGAGAGCACGATTGAGAGCACAGGAAGAGGAAGGTGGGCAAAAGAAAAAGGAGAGAGAAAGTGAGCAAAATGATATGGCATAGAGTAGCTGAGGGAGCCTTTGTGGTCACTTGGAGATCAAGTGAAAAACAGAGAGCTAAAGGTTGCAAAAATCCAAAAAAGCTAGAGCCAAAGCCAAGAGCGAGAGCAAGAGCTGAGAGCCAAAGCGAGAAGCGAGAGCCAACAGCCAAGAGCTTCAAGATCCAGGGATAAAATGGTGTCTAAACCCATTGTTTCTATGTAAAACGGTGGATTTGAGCCAAGAGCTTGTAAAAAGGACTTTTCCTTAATCCCAAAGAGCCTAGTTGAGTTGACTAGAGATCAAGGAGATGTAGCCCAAGAGTTTTGGGTGAAGTCCATATTAAATTGTTGTCTTATGTGTTTGTTATCTGTTGCACTGTTTGCATTGTTACATGTATTTACATATCAGCACAAACAACAGATTTTAAAGCACATAAACAATTGAAATAACCATAAGCATACACCTTATTCTCAAGCACATATTTAATTATGCATTGGTTAATCATAATGACTTGGGAATATTTAAGCTTTGGAAGTGGGAGAGGTTCTTGTAAGTTATACAAGAAGCCTAAGAGCCCCATTTTCATATCACAGACCCCCGCTCTCTCTTCGAAACATTGGTGTAGGTCTCTTTAAAGATCCTTCCCTAATGGGTACTTTTCACTACCATCACCATCAAACTTGGCAGAAGTGGAAAAAGTTGAGACTTGCAACATGATATCTTCCACTTCATCTAACTTAAGGGAGATTACCAATAATTCTGAAGTTGATAGTAATAACGAAATCATTCCGCTAAGCCCTGTTGAGCTAGCATAGCAATCAATATTTCTGGCTTGTGTGGAAAATCCAAATCCATTTTCATCAATTGTATGGGTAGATCGTTCATTAGAATATGGTACTTCCTCCAATCCCTTTTCACGTATATTTTCTGTTGGTGAAGGAATCATCCAATCAATGATGATGCAAGGAGAGCCATGGGAAGATTATCATCATTGTTCCCATCTTCCATATCACATAGAAGATTATTCAAATGAACTTAATCACCCTTAAGTTGTTGATTTCCTTTCAGATTTTGTTTTCATAGATACAATAGATTTCGTGCAAAACCTGTCAATTATCGAAGAAACTATTTCTATCAATATTTTGACCAAACCTAACATTGTAGAAAACATTCATGTTGGCAAATCTTGTTCTCCATCAAAACTTGATATTTACCATGCTCTCTTTTGTGAATTTCAAGATATATTTGCATGGTCATATGAGGAGATGCCAGGAATTGACTCTATTATAGTTGAACATGAAATAAAAATGTATCATGATGTCAAACCAGTGCGACAGTGCCTCCGTCCTATTCATCCAAAGAAGACTGTTGCTATTAAAATAGAAGTTGAAAAAAATTTGCATGCTGGTTTCATTTACCCTATTCCTCTTACTGATTAGGTTTCCAATATTGTTCTTGTCATGAAGAAACAAGGGACAATACGAGTGCGTCAATTATAGGGATGTTAATCGGGCATGTCCAAAAGACAATTATCCTACTCCTTTATCGATCAAATTATTGATGAATGTGTCGAATGCGAAATATTCTCATTTATGGATGGTTTTTCCGAATATAACCAGATCAATATCTGCCTAGAAGACCAATATAAAATTGCTTTTATTTTTCCATGGGGCACATTCTCTTATAGGAAACTCCTTTTGGTTTGAAGAACGTAGGGGCAACATTCAGAGGGTGATGAATTATGCCTTCCGTGACATCAAACATATTGTTCAACCATACCTTGACGATTTACCTGCTCATTCACGAAAGCGGTCTGATCACCCGCAACATTTGAGAGCTATATTTTTACAGTGCCAACACTACAAAATACAACTCAATCCCCACAAATGTGTGTTTTGTGTTGTTTCTGGTCATTTTCTTGGATTCGTAGTGTCTAAGGAGGGAATTCAACTCGATCCACTTAAGGTTCAGGCAATCCTTGACTTGCCTCCACCTTCCAATCTACTACAATTACAAAGACTCCAAGGGAAGGCTAAATTTTTGAGGAGGTTCATTCCCAATTATGCTGAAATGGCTAAAGGATTTACTCATTTATTGAAAAAGGGGATACCCTTCCATTGGGACTAGGTTGCACAAGCTTCCTTTGATGCTCTTAAAAGGTACCTTGATTAGAGTCTCATTAATGTATTCCCCGAATTATCAAAACGACTAATTCTTGTATCTCGTCACTGTAGATATAACCATTGGAATGGTTTTAGTCCAAGAAGAAGATGGGATTGAACATCTTATATATGATTTGAGTTGCAATCTCAGTGATACAGAATTTAAGTACTCTTACGTCGAAAAGTCAGTTATGGCTGCAATTCAAGCTATACAGAGATTTCACCACTATATCTTGCTTCAAAAGACCACTGTCATTTGGGATTGCAACCCTATGACATATATTTTGTTACGTCAATTGCTGGGGGGTAAATACTAAAAATGGATCGTCATTTTGGAACTCATCAAATCTAAATCAAAGAAATCTCTAGTCTTTGTCAAGTTTCTTTGCGACCTTCCCTCGAATACCATTGATTCAACATCAGAACCATTAATTCTGGATGAGTCTCTGTTCCCGATTTCGTCATCTGACACGTGGTATGGAGATATATTGATTTATCTCCAAACCCAAAATTTTTGACCTGATACCTCTCGCTCATAATAGTGACATATCTGATACCAAGACAAAGATTATCTTATCATTGGCGACACTCTTTACCGTCGTGGTATTGATACGATTTTACAAAGGTACCTCACTCATGAGGAAGTTGAGAAAGTTTTGAATGATTTCCATTCAGGTGCTTGTGGTGGACACTTATCTGGTTATGCTACCATGCAGAGAATTCTATGTGATGGTTACTTCCGGCCTTCCATATTCAAAGATTGCATAATTGTTGTCACAAGTTGTCACACATTCTAGATCTATGACCGAAAAGCTAGATTACCACCTGCACCATTGCATCTTGTCGTTTCTATTGGACCATTCGCCAAATGGGCCATTGACTTCATGACATGTAACCCCACCTCATCTGAGGGGCATGGGTACGTTATTGTCGTCGTTGACTATTTCACAAAATGAGTTTAGGTGATGCCAACATTAAACAACAGTGGCGAGACAACTGCTCTTTTCTTTTTCAACTACATGGTTGCCTGGTTTGGTGTACCACAGGCTATAGTTACAGATCATGGGTCGCATTTTTACAATCACATGATCGTTGAGTTAAATACCATGTTAGGACTTTCACATGATAGTTCTACTCCTTATTATCCGCAAGCAAATGAACAAGTTGAGGACATCAACAAAGTCCTGAAACGAATGCTTCAAAGAATGATAGGGGTTCATAAATAAAACTAGCATTTAATCCTGTACTCTACCTTGTGGGCATACCTCGGTGAGAAATGCAACTGATTTACACCCTTTCAATTAGTGTATGGTCTAGAGGCAATCTTGCCGATACAATGCGAAATTTCATCTCTCAAACTCGCGATTGACTTGTTACCTGACACTTCTAAAGAAGAAGCACTTTTTGTGGAAGTCATCCATCTGGATGAAACCCATCGTGAAGCCAAAGTGGCTAATGAAGTGCATAAGAAATGAATCAAGGTGCAATATGATAGAAATGTCAAACCTCGTATTTTCTCAGAAGGAGACCTAGTCCTGCTTTACAATCAGGAAGCTGATAAACTAGGAGCGGGAAAATTTGAACCACTTCAAATGGGTCCTTATATTGTCAAGCGTATTTTGGCAAAAGGTGCCTACAATTTGGTGGATTATGATGGAATTCCATTGTCACAACCCCGAAATGGGTTGTATCTCAAACATTACTATGCTTAATTGAGTGTAGTAAAAATCACTGTATATATGTTTTAATTTCATGTGTGTGTTTTAGTGTGTCTTTTAGAGTTTTATGTGGTTAAGTAATCTTCTTTGCATTTATTGTAGATGTTGGAATCTTTGGAACCATTTATTGGTTACGCTGATGGTGCTAGTCGTAGTACGCAAGAACATATCTTCTGAAGCATGGGCCATTTTCCCTCCAAGTGGCGAGTTAGTGAGTTTTCAATAGATTTGTATCGGTTGATCGACAAACAATATCGATGAGTATAGCGCATTGATCAAACTTCTCTCTGATGCCATTTCACTTGGCATTTGACGAATCATCATTAGGCTAGACTCACAACTTGTTTTACTACAACTAATAAACATTTACACCGTCCGAAACTCAACGATTCTTCGTATGTTCCTTAGATTTCATCTTTTGGAAAGAAATTTTGAGTACATTCAATATCAACATATTTCCAGAAACTTTAACACATTAACCGACTCATTAGCGAACTATGTGTGAAACAGACATTTCCGACACATGTAAAAGTAAATTTTCAATTCACATCATTAGTTGAATAGGTTTGCAAATAACCATATATATAAAACTTTGAAAGTAAAAATAGATAGATGTTTTAAAAGTTTTTACAAAATTTGTTTCCAAGACATTTTTGGTCATCTGACCTAAAAACTCAAAATGCATGCAAAAAACATCCTACGTAGACCTAGTGATGCTCATGATAACAGGTCACAGCCTGAGCTATCATGCGCAAAAGCCGCATCCAATGGCCTGGAACACCAATAGGATGGTGCTACATCCTCATAGGTAACTCCTTGATCTAGACATCTGGAATACCAAGGGTTAATCCCTCTACATTATCTTGTAACTCTACTAGTGTGTCGGCCAAATCTAAATCCCGGAGAACTGCTCTCCCAACATTTCTCCGAGCTAGCCCACATGCCTCCTGTTGGTGCCTCATAGGTCAAACAATACCCACGTCTGCATGCATGAGAATGATTTTAGTTCAGTCTTGGAACATCAAAGCACAAAACATGTAGAAACTTAAAAATCAAAAAATAATTTGGTCAAAAATAATTTACCTATAGCACCCCATTGAGCGCCCACTAGTAAACTCAACTCTGGATCTCCACAAAAATCCATCCATGAGTATGGATGCTCCTAGATGACAATGTCTTGTTGATGAAGCCAACTGAAGAATGCAGTCGAAAATATAATCGTTGATTGACCAGCACGTCTAGCCATCAATTCGACCCAACATTGCATTCGTGGATCTCTAGGACCAGCCACACCCAATGTTACATGTTGGGGTTGCATCAATTGAATTCTTTATAATGTAAAAGCAATTAAGAGTGATCCATACCTAAATTTTTTTGTCTTACCACTCTTTACCTTTGCCAGTCGCTCTTTCAATGAAGAAAGTACTACCTCACACCAATTGATTAAAGTTGGCTCAAGACACTCAAGAGCATATTGCACGTATGATCTGTTCGCCAGATGACGTGTCACACTGCCTGCCAACTTTGTGATGGTGAAAAATATTGTTCTCAAAGGCAAATCACGAATATGTTTGATGATTATATTTCCGTCCTTGCTAGGTTATGTACCTGGCCGATAGAATTGTCGAACATAGCCCCTCACTGACTCCCCTCCACATGAAGAACCTAAAAGAGATATGGGGATAGCACATCTCGACAACCCTATAAGAAAGTAAACATCATTGATCACATTAGGGACAACTTTGTCCCTTATGTGAAAATCCTGATCTCTTGGATCCCATGCATGAACTAGGAACTACAATAGTTATGATTGTTGCCTCATTTTGGACAACTTGAAGTATTTGAGAAACCCACAATCTTTGAGGGCCTCAACTGTACCCGGATCATTTAGGGCAGCCATGTCTTGTTATTCATGCTCTATTCTTGCCAAGTAATAGACATTCTGATTCGATGAAAGCCTGAAATCAAACCATAAGCTTAGTTAGGATCCTTTTCATGCAAAAACCTGAAGAAATTTTGGGTCAAGTTTGTGAAACTTTCCCAGCGCAGCCCAGGCAAGGAGACACTATGCTGCAGTGCAGAATGCCTTCTATCTGGTGCTCCCCAATGCAGTTTTCGACATGCAAGCCTGCCCTGCTCCCAAGGCAAAAAATTCAAACCCCAGGGTCCCTAAAAAGCCTAAAAACTTGCATGAAACAATAAAGGAATGACATGAAAAGAAACAGGAGGGTTAGATCTCCTACCTGGTCCAAACGACACAAGTAATGATCTGCATAATCTCTCGCAATCATCTACTGAAGATCGAGGTAAAAATAGGGTCAGAGCACAAATTGAATGGTAAATATCAAATGGTGAAAATAACATGGTAAATTCTTGTTTTTATGTTTATTTCATGAGCATCAAATGAGTAAACTATAGTATTTACCTATTTTTTACTAGTGAAACAAGTATGTTTAGTCCGTTTGGTGTTGCTTTAAACAGATTTACAGCTAACTTACGGAATTTGACATGCACAATCGTGAATTGTACTTTGACCACAGAGTATAATTTTATCTCTTTTTCGAGCTCAGTTAAACATCAAAAAATGAACCCCCCTTGGAGTCCTCTTTAAGCTCTTTTTAGACTCTCGAAATATGAAAAGATTACCGATCACTTGTCTTTTTCAGCTCATTAACGAATTGGAAATGACATCTACTCAGTATAAGTTTAACCCTTTTTCAGGCTGGGATAGATTATTTACGAAAAAGGAATACGTTGACCGAACATGGTCAATAGGTTCTCTCTTGTATTGTTTTATGCTTTTTGGTACTTGAGAGACAAATATATGAAAAATAACTTGTGGAGTTTTCTTTTTGTCCCTTTTCAAACTCTCTAAAAATGAAAAGGACAAAGTTCTCATTGTCATTAAACTCGTTAAAACATCAAATAACAACAAACTTGTCCATTATGACAAGACCGAGTTTCACCTTCGCTAGACTCGTTAAAACATCACATAGTAATGGATTCACCCGAAGGGTGAAATTATACAACAAGCATATGTTATCCTCTTCAAGCTTGATAAAAATAAAGAGGTATTGGTCAACAATGACTAGGGAAAATGGGAAGAGGTGTAAACCACTTTATGGCAGCAAGTCACTCTTGAACATGACACTTTCACTTCATCATTGTAACTATCTGGATTGGGTTATATACTTGATGGTCACCATACCTTGGTCTATCATACCATCTGTTACTTTTGTTTTGGGTCAATGCTGCCAATCCATTCAGTTTCACCGACATGTTCAATAGAAGTCACCTAGTTTGAAATTCATCCTTTGCAATACTCATAAAGCTTCATTTTCATGACCGCCATTCCTGAACCTTGTGTCATCAATCACAATCCATCTCCAAAAATCATTACACTCATTTCTTGTCGTTGATGTGGGATACATCAAGTCCCTCCATCGAAAAGTTGCTTCTTGTTGACATTAGCACATTATCCAAGAAGTTGACTTAGAAACACCCCTTCAGTACCTTGAGACTTGCATACATCAATGGCAAGTTTCTCACTCCCAGTGACAGGTTGACATCACTGAACTTCGACCAAAAGACTTTGTATGGTGTTCGACATCAAAACATCCATTCACACCATGCAGAATGTATTGTAGTACCGTGAGGATCATTATCATTATCGATGATTTCTCTCGCGCATGTTAACGGTTTACATCATTGGCTGGTAATGAGACAGTGCCTTCCCATGTTCAACTTCAGATCACATATTTGCATGGTTAGACTCATACTTGAGAAAATGATTGAACGAGATAGAAGACCCCGGATCTAGTTTCATCCATCCGGGCTGCAATTTCAGGAAATGTACCAAATCATCTGTACAATGGCTTTACATTGATAATCATCCTATCATGAGTCTATATCTGTAGACGATTGTCTATGTACTTGTAATGAAAGTTTATATGTTGAGCATGGGTATGCCTTCCCTCAACAATTCATGAGAAAAAATCAGAATATCATGATATTATGTATTGTAATCGATGCAGGTCACCATCCACTTCGGAACCTCCTCATCACATTGTAAAGCATATCACTCGACATTATTATTTTCGACTTCATGCTTTAGGGGCCAACTGTTACAGATCCATTTGGGCACATCACTCCCATCATTTAGATCAATACCATTTGGGCTCATCAAACGCTACTTCAGTTGCTACATCCCCTAAAAAAGTCACCACTTTGAATGCCTCCTTCCCTGAGAGTTTCTTGGCCTGAAGCCCTCCAGAATTGCCTCTTTGAGGGACCAGCGCAGCCTTGGTCAGGGGTAAGTGCACTTCAGTGCAGGCAGGCCCATGTTAGGGTGCTTTCCAAAGCACTTAGGCCCACTTTGACCTGTGCTAGGTGAGTTTAAGTGAAATCATCATAGATTTCTGGGAATATTCTTATCTTCTAGAGTCATATAGAATATTCCAACACTTATCATCTCCTATGAGATCGAAAATGGATAGGGAATGAGTTAAGTAACGCCCTATCCTCTCATCCCTTCCTCCATGGAAACTAACTCTAAGTTTGGAAGGCCATTCAATACCCTCACTTATGACCAAACCTCCTCCATTTGCCTATAAATTGAGCACTCATCTAAGTGATCAGGCGCTGAACTTTGAGAATTTGTAAGGGATACTATTGGTGTGAGGATTGAGATTATAAGCAAGTATTGTTATGCTTCTGGAGTGTTGTGCTATTGATGTGATGTTGGTTGGAACCCAAGCTAGAAGAGTGACAATGTATCGAACTTCATGGTTGTAATTATTCCTTCTACTTAATAAAGTTGTTTACACCTTTTTCCATATGCTTATCTTGATATATGATGTTTATATGTGTGAATGTATCTGATTCCATTTACTTATAGTTGATAGATCTCTTGCTTTGATTGGTTCTCTCTCTTCTGTTTATGCTTGCAAGTATTTTCTGAGTGAGTTAAGTTCAAGGAGGAGCGACGGGAGCCATATAAAGGAGACAAAAGGAAAGCGAAAGAACAAGTAGGTCCTTCGATTCCCTTGTCTTATTTATCGTCTATAGAAAAATGATAAGCACTTTAAATCTGTTGTTCTAGGTATAACTACCTGCCTAGGGAATTATTATTTATCCGTAGATGCAAAATTCCTTATAACAGGAAGTCTCCTTTCTTCTCTCCAACAATGCATCCTTCTAGGGTTTTTGACTCTCCTTTTGAATCAACAAACTCCCTCCAAAAATTGACTCCCTTTGAGTCTTTGGAACCTTTTTTTTCCTTGGTTAATAGGATTCCCCTTTAGCATGTACAAAACACTCTCTATGACTCCAAGAACCATCTATGGGCTAAAGTTATATCAATTGGGCTTGAGCGTCACTTTTTCATCCTAAAATAGAACATCAAACCCCCTTTTCCTCAATTTTTTAGATTGATATCATGCTGCATTTTATCCCAGGTACCTAAAGTACATCATGAACTCATAGCAATTGACTTGACTCCATCTTGAATGGGAAAGTCTTGGTTCCTCTAACTGGATGTTGACTCTTATCACCAATATTCACATGTATATCATACTCTCACTCGATCAGGCTCTCAAACACTTCTCCTGTTCATGTCATATGCTTCGAGGCTCCACTATTTAGGAACCAAACACCCTCATGAATGGTGATCTTGGAGAAATGAGAGATAAGAGAAATTTCCTCACCAAACATCCAAGGTAAATCATCCTCATCAATTGTAGCTAGAGAAGCAATCTCAATATTCTTTTATTTCCCTCCTTTCTTATTATGCAAACACTTGCTCGCATAATGACCAAAATATTCACATGAAAAGCTTTTGAATTTACTCAAGTCCTTCCTCTTTTTTTCATTTTTGAACTTCCCATTTCCCTTTTTCAACTTACTGGTGAGGGAAACGTTCTCCTAATTATGAATCTTCTACTAAATACCCTCATCCCAAACTTCATCTTAGATGAAATCATCCCACAACCTATTCCAATGTGGAAGTTTCCCACGTCATATTACTCCTTTGATGAAGGGCTTCCATTGCTTTGAGAAGCCCTTCGATGCAGTCCTCACAAACTTTGATTCTTCCATTATATCCCCTATGGCTGCAAATTCATCATGAACTTCTTGAATCCAGGTAAGATATGAAGTCACTTTCTCTAAACCTGTCATCTTGATGTCCCTAAGATTCTCTCTCAATACCATCTTCTAATTTTCGTTCTTGTTTTGAAACAACGCCTTTAAAGTCGCCCAGATGTCCCATGTAGTGTATTTTCCTATAAGGTGAGGTATCAAATGATCCTTGAGTCCATCAAGGATGATCAACTTGGCATTCACACTTATTTTGTTATACAAAGCCAAATTTGCCACATTAATTGGTGCCTTTATCAAGGTGTTGGCATAATTTCACATATCATTCATAAGAAGTACTATCTTAATTCTTTCCTTTCACAAACTATAGTTGTATATCCCTTAAAAGTAGTCCTCAATCCTCAAGCCATAAACCATTTTCTATGTTGGATTCTTACCAAGAAATCAAAGGGACTAGTTATCCCTCCTTCAATAGAAAAGTAACTCAAATCCCTCTTAGAGTTGCCACCTGTGCACAATTCATACCTAACTTCTCTTCAAAGTGGCTATGATTCCATGTTAAAATTCCATGCACCCGAGTTCGAGTCTATGTTTTGGAAATTTCACACAACAAAAAACATAAACACATTGAAATGCCTAACTTTAAAAACGTTTGCACAGGGGAACCATTACATAAATTTTAAGGTAAAAATGGGCCTAAAAAAAATGCACAACCAAAATCAACTTTATAAGAACCAATAGTATTAAAGATGATGATGTCAACCATGGGGGATGATTCACCATTTTTGGAGTAAAAAAGTAAAAAAACTACTTTTGCAACTTGTATTTTCAACTTATCTCCCTATGATTTTACTCAAATTTTGAGTTGGAGCACTTGTTGGATGCATAATTTAATTCATCACCCAAGGAGTACCCATGTTGCATACTTCTAATGGACTATGCTACATGAAAAATGAGAAATACATGAAAAATGTGATTGCAATCACATTTTTTCATGTATTTATCATTTTTCCTATGGTAGGGTCCATTGAAAGTAAGAAGCATGGGTACTCCTTAGATGAGGAGTTAAATTTTGCATTCAACGAGTGCTCCCACTCAAAATTTGAGTAAAACCATAGGGAGATAAGTTGAAAATATGAGTTGAAAAGGTAGATTTTTTTTTTTCCTCTAAAATTTAATGATGTAATTGACTCTTATTTTATTATTTCCACTATTATTTTACATTATTCCTTACAAGGCCAATTTTAGACCTCAAAATTTCTCTTATGATACTATAAATTAGATCAGTGGATAAGACAAAATATTTATTGCCCAAAACTTATTTCTTATTTGTATTTTAACAAGAAACAACATGGCTCTTATATCGGGGATAATGACACTTTACAAGTTCTGGAAATGCCCAAATACAATGTCAACTAACTTTGACCACATCTCTAGGGTTGAGGCCTAGTCACTTAGGCTCTCATCTGTCCAATTATCATTGAACTGTGGTTGTCCTTTGCCATCAAGAATTACAACCACTTATTGCAACACAAAGGGCACTCCTTTCCCTCCTTACACTGCATAATCAACTCCCTTTAGGCTCATAGTCAACTCAAAAACAAGTTCTATACCCGCTTGGCACCCATAACACTGTAATTTATCACCAAACTTGGGTATGCCCTCCTGAAAGCCCTAGACAATGCCACGGTCTACCACAAACAACTTTGTACAATCTCAAACAACCAATTGATTTTATTTACCAAACCCTTGTACCTACGGTCTGCTAATACAAGTGATTCGAACCTACTTCCCAGGCCTAAACCTCCCTCAAAATACCATTGTGGGTACGCTATAGGTTGTGGCCTCTACCAAACCACAGTCATAAAATTCCATAAGGTTCAAACCTCCTACAAACTACCTTCGGATGCTCTGTGTAGACCTTGACCTACCCTCCTTCGAAAAAAAAAATTTAA
>APFE031123180.1:57207-139019 GCA_000404065.3 Pinus taeda
AAACCACCTGCTGCAATATGTCTCTATCTTCTTTCAAATTAGAAACTCATTTTACAATGGTCTTGTACTGGTGCAGTCGTTTACCAGTATGCAGGCTGCAACCTGCAGAGAGCTACAACTCTCTCATTTTCCAGTCTCTCCTGGAAGGGAGCTACAACTCTCTCTCGTTTTCTAGTCTCTCCTGGAAGGGAGCTACAACCCCCTACTTCTTTTATTTCAAGGACCACTTTTCATAAACTTTCAAACTGGATCCATAAATATCAAATGATCATCAAGTACCAGTAAGTCACCCAGATAACCAGATCCACAATAACAGAAAACTAAACCCAGAACACCTTTTGTGGTGTCTCCTGTGGCGCCTCCTGCGGCATCTCCTGCGGCGCCTCCTGCGGCGTCTCCTGCGGCGCCTCCTGTGGCGTCTCCTGCGGCGCCTTCTATGGCATCTCCTGTGGCGCCTTCTGCGGCGCCTACTGCGGCGCCTTCTGTGGCGTCTCCTGCAGCGCCTTCTGTGGCATCTCCTGAGGTACCTCCTGTGGCGTCTCCTGTGGCACCTTCTGCGGCGTCTCCTGCGGCGCCTTCTGTGGCGTCTCTTGCGGCGCCTCCGCACTTCCGCAGCTGCAGCGCTCAAGAGATCACCCTTCACAGATTCGCTTTCCACTTCACTTTCATATAGATCGAGCTTTTGAAACAAAAACCCAATATTTCAGATCTTAAGATATTCAACCCAAAAAGCATACACAAGCCAAATGATCTCCTTTGCTTTATATAGGCAAGCTCTTCCTCAAATCATGGACCAATACCACGGGCCAAAACCATAACAAACCAATACCATCAACTCAATACTAGGGATCAACACGTCTGTCGAGATGCCATGGTCCAAACACCATAGGTTCAAATTCCAAGGACTAACTACCATGGACCAAAGGTAAGTTTTCCCACATGAAATAAACTTTTCTCTGCATAAAATTCCGTGAACTTTTCTCCACATGAAATAAACTTTTTATAAACTTTTCTCTGCATAAAATTCCGTGAACTTTTCTCCTGCGTACTTCTTAATTCTCATCATATTGAGAGCCATGCCATGGGTGTTTCCATCAAGTACAACATATGTAACATATAACCATACCAGAAACATAATGCCAACAATATTCTCCTATAGTAGGCGATAAAAAGATGGCATGAGGGATGCCCCATATGGAAAGACGCAGTGGATTTAGGGTTGGTGGGACAAAGCGCTATAGAATGGAAGGAGTATACTAATTTCCTTAGTTAGACAGGTCTTTATTTCAATGAACGAGGAGACTGCATCTCATGGGACAAAAGATTACATAAACAAGCACCTATTGTGGTAGAGTCATACATTTTCTATATTAAGCAGAGATTGGATTTGCAACAAACATCTTGGTTCTTTAAGATCTAGAAGTGGAGTATTCCCTTAAAAATCATACTATTTTCTTGGCTGGCGTGGAGGAATAAAATCCTCACTTGGGATAATCTCTTGAAGAGAGGATTCTTAGGTCTTGGATTTTGCATTTTCTGCAGGGCATCATCAGAAACGAAGGAACATATCTTCTTCACATGCCCAACAACTCCTCAGGTTTGGAGTAACATTTCACATTTCCTTTGTCTATCCATTAATTGGGCATATAAATTTGAACAATGTATCAATTTATGGTTTGCTAGTTCTGGAAAATACAAGGAGATGCCTCTTTTTATCATATGGGAAATTTGGAATGCCAGAAACAGGTATATTTTTTATGGACAACTTTTTGAGATTTCTCAAATATGTCACAAGACATTAACTTGGTTGTCGACACTCTCACCTGTGACTGATCATCATAAATCTTCATCCTACCGTATGGTTCATCCGACTATACATTTTCCTATTGGTTACTTCGATGGTGTGGTGGAATTGGGCATGTGTAGGTGTGGGGCTATACTTAAGCTCAATGAAAGCTCTCAGTATAATTATCCTGGAATGGAGGACTTGACACTAATACTAGAGTAGAAGTAATGGTTTTATGGGGATTAATGTGGTTCGCGAAAGAAAATCAGATACACAATCTCCACATATATGGGGACTCTAGATCTCTGATTGATGGCATACATGTGTTTACAAATTTTGACCCACCCACCTTATCTAGATGGATTATCAAGATTAAACACATACTAAGCTCTCTCACGGACTTCACTATTAGCCATATATATAGGGAAGCAAACATGTAGGTAGAGAAATTGTCCAAAGTTGGCCTCAGAGGGCAATATGGAATCATGAGTTTCTACTATACAAATGATAAGGTCACTAGGGAGGAGGGATTGATCAAGATGCCATAACATAATCTCACAGTATTGCTTCATTTTTTAAATTTTTGTATGTATGGTATTTCACTTATGTTTTGGATGATGTATTATAACCACTTTCTTGTTATGGTTTTCTCACTTACACATGTATCGGTTGAAAAGATTTTCTGGAAAATGTCTGGGATAGGATATGCAGACTATGATGATTTATAGCTTTTTGAATCTTACATATGATGGAATATCTGATAAATGTACTGGTCTTTATTTCATAATCTAATATAAAGCCATCGTTTTTTTCTTCTGAAAAAAAAACATGTCCAATATATCACCCCTATCGAGCACCTGATCACCGTCTATCCAAGACCCCGTAAACTTTTTTTGTAAGCTCGGGAGGACTACATCTTCATCATGTCCAATATATCACCCCCGGAAATTGAACTAGTCACGTGACTTCACATCAAGGAGTGCCTTAACAAAAAACCTGGTGGATTTTTTTATTATGAATTCTTATAAATATTATAATTAATAAATTAAACTAATTAAAATCTATTTTAACTATTTTAATTGTTTATGATATAGTTATGTTGTCATTTTTAATTGTTAAATTATATTTTTAAATAGCCCAGTCCAATTAATAGATGAAATGGTCTATTTACAATAGATTATTTTGATGAGACTATAAGTGTTATGAATTTTTTTTTTCCTCTATTAGTTAAACTACCTTGTCTTTTTAATTGTAATCATACTTTTGCATTTAATTACCCATCATTTGGAAAAAGTTAGCCATCATATTATTGGTCTTAACTTGGGATTTGATTTAATTACCCAGGTGGTTGAGTTTTTCCCTTTATAGGGTGGTAGTTGGTTATAGCAATGGCATCATTTATTTGTGTTGATTAGAAATTAGGACAATCTGGTTCTTGTTGTTAATCTTAAATTATAGCAGTGACATCATTTATTTGTGTTGATTTGAAATTAGGGCAATGTAGCTTGTGATTATTGCATATGACAATAGTTGTGGCAGAGATAAATTGAGTAAATGATGAGAATAAAAAATTGAATTTTATGTTGAAGAGTTGAGTAGTAAATATAAATACTTGTATAAGCATATCTAGTCTTTGGTGCAATAACCTAAGTGCGATAGTGAAAGTCATGTTTAATGGATTGTCATTTTGAGATCCAATTTCATATTGAGATTATTCTCACATTTTTTAATCTTTATAGATATTTAATCTAGATTTTAAATGCAAAAATGTATGAAGTTCATTTCTTCGAGGAATAATAAGAATAATTGGAATTCCTTATAATAATATCTATTTTTTTAAATAATATGCAAATAAACTTACTAGTACTTTAAAATTCATTAATGAGGAATTGCAATTTAATTTCGTGAAATAACAAATTAATCACATCGTTTACCACATATATTCATAGTTAGACACTCTAGGGGAGAGATTCCTAATGTTGTGCAGGAACCAGTAATTGATATAGTACTGGTCCCACCAAACCACCAGAAATTGATACTTTTGCAACCAATATTTAAACAAAGATAAATAACATTATGTATAAATAAGTATTAATTTATGTCCAAAATTTCCCCATACATTGGCTGGGCCCACAACTGTCCATAAATAGTATCTTAATACTTAAGAGTGCAAACCATATTGACCCAACTAGAAAACAGATAAAACCATAAATGCTTCCAACATGGTATATTCCAGAAGTACAAAGTAGCAGTCACTTCAACCCCCACTCATCAGAACTGAAGTTTTGTATCCCAAATAAATATCCATACCCGCACATAATAAAAGGGAATGTATGTCAGCCATAACTGCTGTGTTGTTCAACAACTAAACCCCCTATGTTCAATAAATGACACCCAACCCAATAACATTTAAACCCACTTTGTTCAATAAATGACACCCAAAACCAATAACTGCAATAAATGACACCCAACTCACTCTATTTTCTCATTAAAACAAATCAAAGCACATGGATCAACAAATAACAAATTCCCAACCATTAGATCACATCAAATTAAATCCAGACCACACATTCAAAATGAAGCCATTGCAATCCATGTCCATCCATGTCCACCAATTAAATTCAAGTGCCAAAAACTATAAAAGAAGTTCAACCACTGTTGAAGTTGCATCTTATGCTTTCAAACTATTCAACAACCTTGAAGACAGAACATCACAAAATAGTTGCCAGTATATCCAGGTTATTTATATCAATTACAACACATTTTTTTTATAGTTTTGTTTTCATTTATTAGAGTTCTTACAGTTTCAGTTCTTACAGATTCAGTTTCACTTTCATGAAAATCAACATACAGCCTACAATTCTATTTCACAATTCACCTTCTTACAGATTCAGTTTCACTTTCATGAAAATAAACACACAACCTACAGTTCTATTTCACAATTCACTTATTTCTATTTCTGTGTTCAGACTTATAAATGTATTGATGTGCTCGACAAGATTTTATTGAAAAGCATAATCAAATGGCTACTACTTAAGAAGCGCTGACATATAACTAGGAGGATCAGACGAAAACAGACTGTAAGGAAAATACTGTTAAGGAGCATCGAGATATAACCACAAGGATATGACAAAAATAGACAGTAACGAAAAGACTGTTAAGGGGAACCAAGTTATAAGATGAAAACATACAATAAGGAAAATAATGTTGTCCATTTAGATGAAAACATACAGTAAGGAAAATAGAGTCCCCAGAACAACATTTATAATGAATGATCCATCCGGAGGCACTAGTCATCAGAATCTATGATTGGTATTATGAATGATCGGAATCAATAAGAATCGAGGCCCCTCACCTCATCAGATGCAGCTATCACCTGGGCTATCACTATGAAATGCATTCCTCGCATACGAATTAGTATCCAACACACAGATATGGACCTCCACTCATAGGAGTTGTGGCCACCAACAATGTATCCTCTCATTGTTGTTGTGGCCACCGTAAGATATGTCAAAATAACCCCCACCCAAGTGAAATCATGCGAATGAGCTAGGGAACTACCTTAACAAGCTTTCAAGTGGTTAACATAGTGTCAAATCACCATAAAAATGCATGCAATAAGGCTAGTGCTCCATTAAGGGATGTTGGACACATCATAACAAAGTGGTTCATGTGTGCAATTCCCTCATATCTCCTAGGACATTCTAACTAGGAGACTTCAAACTCAAAATATCTAGACAATGTGAACAACGAGAAAGTAAGCTAGTGCCCTCAATAAGAATGATCTCAAAAATTGCAAACCATAATAAATTCAGCATCCAAAGTGCTAGGGTGCTCCATCTTAATGAAGATTAATCACAACCAAACCATGGTGAAGCACCCTTAATTTAACCATCATACCAAGAAGCAAATTATTAACACTTGAAACTTAGGGAGACCCTAAGTTGATGGGTTCCCACTACATGAAATGCATGAAGTGTTTAGATAGTTGCTAAGTTGAGACAACCCAAACATGCCAACACTGCCAAATAATGAGGGTGCACCAGAACATCAAGAGTTTAAACCATTAGGCACATGCTAACTCATCAATTAGGCCACCACTAACATGCTAGAACATCCCATCCCACACTCACTAGCAACCATCGTGGCAATAATTTCACCCCAAGATAGCACCATTTATAAGCCAAAACACAAATGCAGTGTCCATCAAAACATCTATCAATGTGATCTTGCAAGCTTGATCCTTGTGACAAAAATTCACTAGTGTTGTGATGAAAATCACAAGTGCAAACCTCATGTAACATGAGGGGTAACAACCTATAGGAAAGGGGTTGGCCCTGTGGTTGTTTATTGTGTTGTGGTTATAAGTTTTAATTGTTATAGCACCAAAAACCTTTCACACAGCAAGCCCTGTAATTTCTATTACCAAGATAAATTAATGCATAGGAAATCCTGGTGTGGTTTATTTCTTTTTGCCTGTTTCTGTGCATGCTCGTCTGTGTATTTGAGCTTTCAGTGCAAGCTGTGCTAAAGTGACTGAGATTGTAACAGGCAGGGGTGTCCTCTAGTGTCGGCATCACCAAATCAAAGATGAAGACATATACAAGATAGCATAGTAGCATACCGAACAAGATGCTACAATGAGCAACAAATGCCCCAACTACTTTTATCATTTATCTTCTGGATGGACACTATATTAGCAAATCGTTGAACAAATTTTTACTTGTTTTTCCTTGATGATACTTTGACGAATTTTAAGTTCAGAGGAGAACACAATGATCATATCAGGCTTTTATTGCAAGCGCTTAGGGAACAATAGCTTTATGTCAAACTCAGTAAATGCTGTTACTAAAAATCTATTTTTTCTTCCATTTCCATCCAGTTACATCACTGCAGCGGAAACATAGGGATGTGGTCAAAGGACAAGTTTGGAGAAAGGGATGCTGAGGCAAGAACTCTATTTGTAATCTTCGACTTCTGTAATAATACATATTCCAATGTCATCCAATCACTTACAGAAAACAACAAAACAACAAAAAACAACAAACAACAAAACAATATTTTAAGTAGTCAAACCGAACAAGAGCTCTGTTGGGAAATGCATAACAAAACCAATCAATATAGTCATGGTATTTTAAGTGTAAAGACAAGTTATCAAAACAAAAATCACTGATAATTTTGAAGACATACAACAAAATGATTTTGTATATTTGATTTTTCAAGGATACTAACATACATGTTGATAATTTCCTATAATAAAGCAGAAGTATTTTTGCCTTGTATGAAAGCATAATTTACAAATATTCTAATGTATAAATGCATGCAATAATTTTACAGGTTGTTGCATCTATGGAAAAAGGAAGTTATGTTGCTCGTACAAGGAGAAGTGGCAGGAGAGTGACAAGGGGTGCGCAGCTGCGATGCACCTCGTTTGATGAGGACATGACAACTGATGTCAATGTCAACAATGCACTAGGGAACATTGTTGAGGATGACCATGTGACGGCAGCTGATGTTAACACACCATTAGCCACAGAACCACCGCCAACAATAGTCCAAGGGGCAAGTTCAACTAAAAAGATTAGTGCTATAAGAGGATGGACAAAAGAAAATATGTTAGTTGCAGTTGACAACATAGAGTTTAGTGGATACTCAGTTCGGGCATCTGCAAAAAAACATGGTATTCCTCCCTCATCAATACATTATTGGATAAATGAATTGACTCATAAAAAACGTAGAGGGCCTCTTACAATTATTACTGAGGAGGAGGAGGCCGAGATGGTTGAGTGGTGTAAAGAGATGGCCCAATTGGGACATGGGCTAGAGTTGATACAACTCAAATCCACAGTTGCTCAAATATGTCAAGGGAGGCCAAACCCATTCAAAGATGGGTTTCCTGGTAAATCATAGTGGTTTGGGTTTAAAAAAAGGCATCAAGAACTTGTATTGCGTACTGTTGAGGGCCTTGACAGAGACAGAGCATTAAATTTGCGCCCTGCAGTTATGCAAAAGTTCTATGACACACTTTCTAGTGCTTAAGATAAACATTCTGATGGAGTTGACCATATATGGAACTGTGATGAAACAGGTTTACAGGCAGGGAGGAATTGTGGTATGCGAGTAATTGTCAAGAGAGGGCACTGAAATGTGCCAAATATTTTGCCTAAGAGTAGGGAGTGAATAACTATTTTATGTTGTGTCAATGCAACTAGTACTTCAATCCCAGGATTTTGTCTATTCAAAGGTAAAAATCAACTGAAAAACTATATACAGAACTGTGAATCAGGTGCATGCATGGCTGCACATCCCCATGCATGGATGACTAAAGAACTATTTCTAAGTTGGCCTTTTCACTTTGCTGCATCGGTACCAGGTGGCGTCTTGCCTAATAACAGACACCTGTTGATATTAGATGGCCATGGGAGCCACATGGCTGTACAAACAATTGAGGAAGAAAATAATTTAGGCATCGACCTGTTGACATTGCCCGCTCATACCACTCACAGACTGCAACCCCTTGATGTTAGTGTGTTTGGCCCTTTAAAGAACTATTTCAGGTCAGAGCGCACTGCATGGATGACAAAGAATCCAAGGGTTGAGATGAAAAGGTTCGAGCTAGCAGAGCTTGCAAGTAAAGCTTTTAAAAATGCTTTGACACCATCAAATATCAATGCTGGCTTTAGGAAGACAGGAATCTAGCCACTGAACTATGATGCTCTTATGCATGATATTGGTTGTAGCCAAGCATTTCATGTGGATGGTCAGGAAGAAGGGAATGCCCAAACAGGTGTTGAAGTGCAAGAAGTAGATGACCAAGATGATGTTGTTGCAGCTGGTAATATGATTTCCTTATCTCAAGGACACTTATATGCTGAAGATGATGAAACTGTATGTGAAACACAATATAACCATGAACAAATTCACAGTAGCATGGAGATCGTTCCACCAACTCAAGAACATGAAACTCCTGTTGCTGATATTGCTAATGACATTGTTGAACATGCAGTTGACAATGACCAATTGACATTGCCAAGCCAAGTAACCCCACCTTCATGGCTAGCAGAAGCAATGATTAATATGAATGCACATAGTGTCTCAACAACCAATGAAGAAAGCATGAACATGCCCTCACAACCAGCAGAATTGAACAGTGAAATTGTTCATTTTTTTGTGGACAATAGATTAATGGAAGAAGATGAAGCACATAATGAGGCATCAAATGAAGATAATGATATAGTTCAATCAGTTCCATCAGATACTAAAAGGGAAGTCCCAAGCAATGACATGCAGGTGGGAGGGGTGGAGAAGACACTTGGCCGGTTCCTAAAGCTACCAGTAGAGAGAGTATCAATGAAAAAAAAGCAAGGTGCACCAAGTAGTCTTCGTTTGGGCCGAAGCTCACAGTTACTCACCTCAGAGGACTATATAAACCTGTTAGTTGAGTCTGAAAAAAAAGAAATTTGAAATGCAAGAATTAAAACAGAAAAAGAAGGATCTAGTCAAGGAGAAGAAGGCAACAAGGATTGTTGCAACGCAATGTCGAGCAGATGAAAGGATTGAAAGAGATAAAGCAAGGCAAGTTAAGGACCAACAAAAACAAATGGCAAGACAGGAAAAGGAAAAAAGAAAGGCACACCAAATGCTTGAAAAGGAATAAGGGATGATCAATATGGTTGACAATAATACAAGAATAGCTGATGAAACCAGGATTATTTCAAACTCATTGGACTCCATTGCAGATAATACACCATTATTCCAAGATCTCATAAACATTCAAGTGCGTCACTATCAAACTGAGGGTTTACCGACTTGACTTATTCCTACCAGAGTTGGTGTCAATTCTATGTATGCTCATTACACACCTCCACTTAATGCAGGGGTCAATAGTGCAAATGTGAGGTATGGGTACTCAATACCTCTATGGTTGGAAGCTGCAAATTGGAGTCAATCATATGGCAACAATCAACCATTTCCTAATCAACCCTTAACAGGTAGGCCAACCTACCTGGCTCAAGAAGGTAGCTTGGGGAGTTTTGGCACTCAAGATTCTTAGGGCCATAAAGAATAGGGGTGTCATATGTTTTTGGTTGTAACCACATTATGATGTGAATTTTGGATGGATTGTATCTTTTTCTTGTTACAGAAACATTTTGGCTTACAACCTAGGTTGTTTTATTTCATAATGTGTGCGACATCGTAGCCAAAATCCATTTTTGAAGGAACATCTATAGTCTATTATAATGTAGAAATCTTACAAGATTCTCAGGGTCATAAAGAATAGGGGTGTCATATGTTTTTGGTTGTAACCACATTATGATGTGGATTTTGGATGGATTGTGTCTTTTTCTTGTGACAGAAACATTTTGGCTTACAACCTAGGTTGTTTTATTGCTTTGAAACGCTAACAACATTATGGTTCTATCCACGCGTCATCTAAAGTACATAGAAATCAAATTGCAACCATTGCTCTCAATCTTCATTTAATATTCTTGCATAATTTGAGACATGCAATAAATTTGAAACTTGCAAACTTATCTCCTTGGATATATATATATATATATAATCTGGAAATAAAAAATCTTTATATTTCAGAAAGAGAAATATATGTGTTACATCCTCTGCAGGGAACTAGAAGTGGCTCACAATGCTTTTCTGTAAACTTGAATCATACACCAATCCTGCTGATATGTTTACTATATTGGTTCATTCATGGCCAATTACAACAAAAATCCAAAAAGGAGAGGTCTAGCTTGTATATCCTAAATACCACTTTGTAAAATGACTTTGACAGCAAAAAACTAAAAAACCAAAAGGGACAAAGGAATTTAAAACCTAAAAAGAGGGACATGTCCTGAATCAAATGACCATCCAGGAATTAATGAGAGAAAAGCTCTACCTTGGAGGGACAAAACTTCCTTAGACAACTTATCTGTCTTTGTGTTGATTCCCTTGAAAATATGAGAAGCAAATTCTGCCTTCATATTATATATGTGAACCAAAGCCTGGAGCATAATGGAGATAAAAGAAATGAGAGGAGTTTAAGTGAAGAACAATTCTTACTCCACATCGAGGAGGATGGCCTTGACTGACCCCATAAAAAAACCCCCAAGGGATCTTGAAATCCAGAGGATGCATAATAGGGTTGCTAGACTTTTCCTGCTTACGATCATACTAATATTCTCTTGTCAACTTCGCTATCATATATGAAACAACTTCCACTGGATTGGTTTGTTTAGGAAAATAATTTGACCTCTGCCCCGACAAAAGACAGATTAAAGAAGACAAATACCTACTGAACTGCTTGGGATCTATCAATTTTTCCAAATAATGAGGAAAGCTGAAGCAATCATCCACATCCACACAATCTCAAAATCACCAATCGACATGCTTACTAAGTTCATTCACATCCACAAGCCTATCTCTAGTCCATTCATGGCCATTTACAGCAGAAAGCCAAAAAGGAGAGGTCTAGCATGTATATCCTAAATACCACTTTGTAAAATGACTTTGACAACAAAAAACTAAAAAACCAAAAGGGACAAAGGAATTTAAAACCTAAAAAGAGGGACATGTCCTGAATCAAATGACCATCCAGGGATTCATGAGAGAAAAGCTCTACCTTGGAGGGACAAAACTTCCTTAGACAACTTATCTGTCTTTGTGTTGATTCCCCTGAAAGTATGAGAAGCAAATTCTGCCTTCATATCATATATGTGAACCAAAGCTTGGAGCATAATGGAGATAAAAGAAATGAGAGGAGTTTAAGTGAAGAACAATTCTTACTCCACACCAAGGAGGATGGCCTTGACTGGCCCCATCAAAAAACCCCTAAGGGATCTCGAAACCCATTCATGAGGAGTTTATGCTGTTTGAAATTTATTTTTAACGCATTTGAAACTTAAGTTATTGAAAAATTGTGTAGAGTTTACAAATAAAAATATTCAAAAATTGTGTAAAGTTTACAAATAAAAATTATGATTGCCAGTGACAAGTTTCTTCTAGACAAATAAGTATGATACCATTCTAAACTTCTGTTTAATATTGACTAAACATGTCTGAAAAGCAATCTCCCAAAACATATAACACTTAAACTACAACCTCCCAAAACATATAAGAGTTCTGTGTTCACGATTTGACTAACATGTCTAAAAAACAAGCTTCCAAAACATATAACAGTTAAATTACAACCTCCCAAAACATATAACAGTTAAACTACAACCTCCCAAAACATATAATAGTTTTCTATTCAATATTTGACTAAAAAGTTTGAAAAACAACCTCCCAAAACATATTACAATTAAACTACAACCTCCCAAAACATATAACAATTAAACTACAGCCTAAAATAAATCAGAAAGAAAAAATATCCTTACGGACTTGGAATTCTAAAATTCTGAAAAATAACAAAAGTTTGGATTCGGATTCATTAAGAAAAGAACAAACTCCTAAAACTAAATAAATAAATCAACGGATTGCTACGCAGATTTCCTGAACTCATGTAGTTGTCCTTTTTATTCCTGAACTAATCGACATGCTTACTAAGTTCATTCACATCCACAAGCCTATCTACAAGCAGCTTTAAGGCGAGAAGGAGGCAGTGTGGAGGGAATGAAGGTTGTTGCAAGGCTAAGGCAAGGCTACGACAGGGTTGAAGGCAGCAACAGGCAAAAGGATGAAGGGACAACAACAAGGAGATGGAGGAAGAAGAAAGGTAGGGGCTGAAGTAGAGGGAAGGGACACTGCTACAGGCAGCAGAGAAGAGGAGGTAAGCCGCTGAAAAGAGGAGCAAAAGAAACCCTAAACCCCTAACCAAGGCTTAAAATTTTTAGAATTTTGCCCAAAAAAAGAGTGAGGAGATGTGATGGGAAACCTGCAAAACCCTAAACCCTCAAAACAAAACCCCTAACCTACAAAACCTAAAACTTGCCATGCAAAGTTAACAAAAATTCCAATAAGGTGTTTTGTGTTGAAAAACACATCAGAAATGGCTGGTAAGATTAAAATCCTACCGGATAGAAGCCATGTCCAAGTCTAGAGCTCACCACACCTTCGCCAGACCTTCTCCAGAGCTCGTCACACCTGCAACAAGTTGGAAATTAGCAATTGGACAACAAAAAAATAAACAAAAAACACAAAAACCTGCAATTACTGTAAATACAACCTTCGACCTCGAACTGGCTGAAATTGGTACTGGCTCCTCCCCAAACAACAAATAGCTTGAATTAAACCACCACCAAGGAAACCCTAAACCATCGGTGGTCCAGAATGACCAACAATTGCAGGCGGAAAACCACAAGAAAGATAGAAACCCTGTTCCAACCATGGACGCGTATCGGCAAACAATGACGGACATCAGCTCAACCATGGCGGACAAAGCGCGTAGGTACTGGAGCCATTCCGCGCCATCGTCGGCGGAGGGCTTCACCCAACAACCGGACCCGAACAGAAAAACAAGAGGGAAACAACACATCACAGAAATGAGGCAGAAACAAACCTTGAGACGGTGTGGGAGCGAGTTTTGAAACCTTGACACGGTGCCCAACACGTGGCAGTCCACGTCGGACACATGTCATACGACAATAGCTGGGGTTCATGTGGCTGTAGGCGAGGGCGCACAGGTAATGGCGTCCCTCCCCTAAACTTATGAATGATAAAAAAGAGAAGGACCGTGTTCAGATTCTATCAAAAACAACGAATCTGAACAATGTCTTAAAATAAAACCTCAACCTAAAAAAACCTTTGAATTTAAATATTATGCAAATTAAATATTAATACTTTAAGATTCTTTAATAAAGAATTGAAATTTAATAAATCACATTATTTACTATTTTTCTTTTCTTTAAGGAAAAAAATTCAAACAAATTATCTATTAAAAATAGGAAATAAAAAAATACCTTCAAAAATATTGTCCTCCACTCTCTAAAGTAAACATCTAATAATCCATAGAAAAAAACATTGCATGCACAAGGCACTCTTCCTCCACGGTCAAACGTAAACATCCAATCCATACAAAAAAGCTTTGCGTGCATAGGGCGCTCAAACATCCATCATCTTAATAAGTATCACATTGTTTACCATATATATTCCTATTAAGACATAATAAGATACACTCTGATATTGTCAACCTATATTTTTTTCATTATTTTAAAATAAATAATTTTTATTATGAATTTAAAAAAATATTATTATCAATAAATTTCAATAGATAAGATTAGTTTAATTATTTATGATATAATTATATTTTTATTTTTAATTGTTTAAATTGTATTTTTTAAATAGGTAATTAAATTAATAGATGAAATGATTTATTTACAATAGATGATTTAGATGCAACGATAAGTGTTATGAAAAAACAATTTCTACTATTAATTAAAATGTCTTGCTTTTTAATCTTAAATGTAATCATCTTTTTGCATATAATTATCTTTCATTTGAAAAAATTTAACCAATAGATTATTAGTCTTGACTTAGGGTTTAATTTAATGCCTAAGGGTTGAGTTTTTCCTCTATAGTGTGATGGTTGGTTTTAGTAATGACATCATTTGTTTATGTTGAATAGAAATTAGGGCAATCTAATTCTTATTGTTGATCTTAAATTATAACAATGATATCATCTATTTGTGTTGATTTGAAGTTAGCCCAATCTAGCTTGTGCTTATTGTAGATGACAATAGTTGTGGTAAAGATAAATTGGGTAAATGACGAGAATAAAAACTTGAATTCTATGTTGAATAACTGAGTAGTAAATATAAATACTTGTATAAGCATATCAAGTCTCTCCTATAGAAGTGCATGGTTGGAAGCCAAATTTATTAGATTGTCATTTTAGGAGCCAATTTCAGATTGAGATTATTATTAATCTTGATGAATCTCAAAAAAATTCACATTTTTTAATCTTTGTATATATTTGATATAGATTTTAAATGCAAAAATATTGGAATTATTATTAATCTTGATGAATCTAAAAAAAAGTGACACTAATGCAAAAATGTATTGAGGTTATTTCCTAGCAGAGTAATAATTTCTAATGAGACCCATCCTCAACAGGTTGTGCTAGTGAGACTTGACATTTAATCTAGATTTTAAATGCAAGAGTATTATGTCTACTCTTTGGGGGAGTAATAAGAATGGTTATAATTCAATGTAATAATATCAAAATTTTTTAAATAATAAGAAAATTAAAATACTAATACTTTAAGATTAACAACCTGAAATTTAATCTCATGAAAGTATCTGATTTTGTCAACCTATATTTTTTTATTGTTTTTAATGATATAATTTTTATTATGAATTCTTATAAATGTTATGATCAATAAATTTAAATAGTTAAGATCTATTTTAATTATTTTAGTTGTTTAGGATAGTTATGTTGTCATTTTTAATTGCTTAAATTGTATTTTTTAAATAGGATAATCTAATTAATAGATGAAATGGCCTATTTATAATAGATTATTTTGATGAAATGGTAAGTGTTATGAAAAAAGTAATTTCTTTTATTAGTTAAACTACATTGTCATTTAATTATTTTTTTGCATATAATTTCCATTCATTTGAAAAAATCTAGCCATCAAATTATTGGCCTTCACTTGAGATTTGATTTAATGCCCTATGCGGTTGAGTTTTCCCTCTACAATGTGGTGATTGGTTATAGCAATGACATCATTTGTTTGTGTTAATTATAAATTAGGACAATCTGGTTCTTATTGTTGATTTTAAATTATAGTAATGATATTATTTATTTGTGTTGATTTGAAATTAGGCCAATCAAGCTTGTGCTTATTATAGATGCCAATAGCTGTGGGAGAGATAAATGGGGTAAATGATGAAAATAAAAAATGAATCATATGTTAAAGAGTTGAGTAAAAAATATAAATACTTGTATAAGCATATCAAATTTCTTGTTTAATAACCAAAGTGCATTGATGAAAACCAAGTTTATTAGATTGTCATTATAGGAGCCAATTTTTGATTGGGATTATTATAAAACTTGATGAATCTAAAAAAAGATCTCACTTTTAAAAGTTTTCATAGATATTTAATCTAGATTTTAAATGCAAAAGTGTATTGAGTCTATTTCTTGGCGGAGTAATAAGAATGACTAGAAATCATTGGAATAATATTGTCCTTTTAAAATTTAAATTTAGTTAATCTTGTTTTTGTATGATTTGGAGATTACCAAATTTAACTTTAAATATATTATTTAATCTATTATTTAAATAGTTTAAATAATAACTCTAAATTTTAAATATGTGATAGAAAAAATAATTGTACTTATTATTGAATGTCGTTGCTTTTGGAAGCATTGTAGAGTACGTATGAAACATCCTTCTTTAATATTGGACGATTTCACACTCATTCCACAGTTCTTCCAATGTTTCATATGAATTCAAATTCTAAAAGTCTACCCTTGCAAATAATTCTAATTTTAATGACAAATTCTTCTAATTTAAAAATAATGTATTTTGTTGATAATATACTAATGATGGCTCTCACCATGACCGTGTAAATGTGAAATTTATGAAAATAAAATGCAAATTCAAATTTCTTTTGATTAAAATGCAAACCCCATCTCAATCGATCATAATGGTTTGCCTTAATATTTGCTAATGGAGTGAGTGTGACGAATGATTGTGTTAAGACTAATTGTATTTTGTATATTTTATACATTTATTTTTGTTTTGTTCCAACCAATATTATTTTATTATTATTATTATTTAATTTTAAAAGAATACTTTCTAGCTAGAGAGATTAAGACTTTATTGTTTTTAGATGGCTTACAATGCGGATAGGTGGCCAACAGATTTGGTTTCCTTTCGGGACAATTGAGGCCACCTAGCCAATCTTTGTAGTGTAAACTTGCTTTTGTTTAATAAAAAATGGCATGGTCCTGCGAAGCTTATCAATTTTTTTTTTTTTAAATACGTGTCAACTCCATGTTAAATGCAAACCTAATCACACATCCCCTCATACTACATCAATACAATAATGTTTTCATCATAACACTTCAGATAATATGTATAATAATAATTTAGAAATAATTTATATAACATAAAACAAATGATATAATTTTTTTTTTTTTTTTTTTAACAGAAACGGTTGAGTTTTATTTGTAAGGAGAGGTTAGGCATGGCCAATCAACCTCGATTATAGTCATTGTTGAGTGTTCCTTCATTTTCTCTTGGAATCTGAGTATCCTTTCTTACATTTCTGCTTTCCTTTGGTAATTTGAATATTGCCTCCTTACAAAAATTCCCGGATAAATATTAATCCCAAGCCTATATTTGCCTGCCCAATTTAAACTATATTGTTAAATAGCCTGGCCCCACCTCCAATAAGCCGAATTGTTCTTCCATTCCCAACCCCATGTCAGGGTTAACTTCCCTCCTTGTTCGACGCATGAAAACCTTAGATCTTCCCCCGCCCAGATCCAACGCTTATCACGTCCTTCACTGTCCGGCTCTTAACTCCTCAAGAGCGCGTGATATGGGCGGTTTTGTCCCGCCACGTGTCGAGCCCTCAGGTACATCACGTCGATTCATAAAAAACTGCCCAATAGCCAAAAGCGGTGCGGTGAAATCCGCTTACCGCTCCCCGCGTCATTAACTCCCCACCATGATACTAGCGCAATGACCGTCAGATCTGTACTGGCCAAGATCCGACACTTTTCACGTCCTTTATTGTCTAGCCCTTAACACCTTGGAAGCACGCGATATGGGCGGTTTTGTCCCGCCACACGTTGAGCCCTTAGGTATATTAAATCTGATTAGGAAAAACCGCCCAACACCCATAAGCGGCATGATGAAAACTGCAAACCGCTCCCCGCTTCATTAACACCCCTCTATGTTCCAAGCGCGATAACCGTCAGATCTTCGTCTGCCTAGATCAAACGCTTTTCGCGTTCCTTGTTGTCTGACCCCTAACACCTCTAAAGCACACGAAAAGGGCAGTTTTTCCCAGCCACGTGTCAGTCCCTCAGGCACATCGCGTCCAAATGAGGAATACTACCCAGCCTTCATAAGCGGTGCGACAAGACCACTTACCACTCCTCGTGTCATAAAAGCAACCGTTCTCTGTTTGACTTCTGTTCTGTGCCCTGTTTAATCACCATACCTTCGATGGTCCATGCAATAAACCATTTACCTGTCTACTCCACTCGGGGATAAACCATCCCACGGTCAGAGTACCTGCACCAGAGCCTTGAATCTGCATAATTCTTCTGCGCTCAAAGCGGAATTGGACAAAAGCATTGGGACTAAGGCCCACTGCCTTATCTAACCTGTCCTCGAACCGCTCACCTGTTCTGTTAAGGAATTGGGTGCATTTCAACTTCTTCTTCGTTCTTTGCCAGCATTCCTTGAGCTAGAAGACACCCTTTATTAGCCATTATGTCAGCTTCCTTGTTAAGAGTTCTCAGGACATGGTAGAATGAGCAGGAACTGAAATTTTGAGTAATATTTCTTATTCTTTCAAGGGTCTTGTTTAGAGAAGAGCTATTGAGTTGGTCATTAGTATTAAGGACTTTTATTAGGATTTCGGAGTCACCGAAGATTTGAAGATTTTTCACTCTGTTCCTCTGAGCCAACTGACACACTTTGAGCAGTCTGAGAATCTTGGCCTGGTTATTAGTGCTATGCCCTAGACCTGAACTAAACCTATTCTTTTTGTGCCCATCTGTGGAGTAAATTATTCCTGTTAAGAGAATAATTTCGGCAAAATCACATAAAAAACCATTTGTCGACGCGTTTCGAACCAACCAGTGTGGTTCATCGTCAGGACAAGTTGAAGATCCAGATCTAGCATAGCATGTTAAATAGACTGAGCAGAGATTCCAACGGCTAATTAACGGCTAATTTGACTAAAGAACCCAGGTCAAAAATTAAATTTAATAATGTTAATATTATAATATTATTATTAATAATTTATAATTTATTTTATGGAAAAAAAGTTAAATCTGGTAAAATTATATAAAATAAATTCAGGTTAGTTTAAAATTTAATTCAATATTATTATTATTACTATTATTATTATTATTATTATTATTATTATTATATTAATAAATAATTTATTTTATGTGATTTTGCCGAAATTATTCTCTTAACAAGATTATGGATCACAGAAGTCTAAACTCCTTAATAAATTATTCCTCCTGCCCTTGATGTCCCTGGGTTTCCTTTGGAGGCTCCATCGAAGAATATCGTGACTTTGCCCTGATTTTTCCACCACTTTTTAAAATCCTCCTCAGAATTCCGAAGCTGCCACATTGGATTATGGCTAGGCAGGGAGATGTTCTTTTTGATGTTGGCCTGTCTCAAGGATTCACCTAGTCAGCTGAGTTCTTCAGGTAGCACGAAGTTGTCATGCTTATAAGGTTTGTTTTCAAAAGTTTCCAGTTGCAGAGCATTGGCCTTGACTGACACTGAGTTGGTGGGTTGAAGTCTATTGTTAAAGATGGGTTCATTCCTAGCCAACTAGATTCCCCAGCAGATATATTTTGGGATTGCATTCCAGATTTTAGACCATGTAGATTTGCTTTTCAGAGTGTGTGGATAACGTTCTTTCCATGTTGCAAAGAGACTAACAATTGATGTCTGCTCAGGGATTTAGGTGTCGAGCCCCATCATTGCTTGAAACCAAACTTCTTGAGAGAAGGGGTAGTCTATGAATAAGTGTTCGATCATTTCCTGAGCCTTGCAGCAGAGAGGGCATCTGTGGGGTCCAATGATTCCTCTTTTCTCTAAATTATCTCTAGTGAGAGTCCTTTTAGGCATGAGAGTCCAACAAAAGAAGTTGATTTTTGGGAGTCCAAATGGGTCCCAAACATGCTGCCAAAGCTTTGTCATGTGGATTTGATGATGTTGTTCTTGTCGAGATGCAAAACCCAGCCTTGCTGAGTAAGCTCCTGTCTTCCCCCAACCCCACTTGTCCTTCGACTAGAGATCCACAGGAGCCAGACCATTGAGTTTAGCAAGTAAGTGATGGAGTTGAGGGAGCATCTAGTCAGGGGGACGTTGGAGGGCCCAATTACTCCAGTTTCCTGCTATATCCCAAGTGCAGATGCCAGCGAGATTATGGATACCTTTTTGAATGAGCCAGTTGCGCAAGTATGCGATATCCGGTGCAAGATTTAGGGGTTGGAGGCCCATGATCTTGTCATCCCACAGTCTAATTCTTTTCCCGTTTCCTAGTATTATGTAGAGTTGTTCTTTGAAAAACTTCCAGCCTTGGCTGCATAGCTTCCAGAACATGGTTCCTTTGTGGGAGAGTCTGTGAAAATATTTTTTAGTTAGGACTTGACTAACAGGGTGTCTTTGATTTGAGAAGATTTTCCAAAGGATCTTGCCTCCCATTGCCAAATTGGCCAACCCAGGATCTCTTACCTATAGTCCACCTTCAGATATTGGCCTTTTCACTATGTCCTAGTTTACTATATGAATTTTTTTGGGTTCCCCTTTCCTCCTTGCCATAGAAAGTTTCGAATCATCTTTGCTAGCTGTTCGGTGATCAATTTTGGAGCTAAAAGGAACGAGGCCTGGTATATAGGAAGGGGTGAGAGAACTGACTTGACCAGAGTGAGCTTCCCTGCTGTGGTGAGCCACTGTTCGCCCCAAGAAGTCATTTTAGCCTTAATTTTGTTGATAATTTCCATCCAATGAGGGGCCTTGCTGGTACCCAAGGTTAAAGGCAGGTTGAGGTACTTGAATTTTTCCTAGGAGACATAGCCGGTGAAGCCCAGGGCTTGGGCAATCCTAAGTATAGTTTGTTGGTCTACCGCCCAACTGTACACTGCACTTTTCCTCTTGTTGACCATTGCTCCGGAGACTCTGTAGAAGCTTTGGATTACTCCATTGAAGGCTCTTGCTATTTTAATGGAGGCTCCCCCCATTAGGATGGAGTCATCGACGAACAAGGCATGATTGATTGGGGTTGTTCCAGTTATGGCCCTGATGCCAGGAAGAGTCCCTTTGAGCTTCTCAACTATGAGCTTTTTGCTGAGAGAGTCTGCCATCAGAATATACAGGAAGGGGGACAGAGGGCAACCTTGCCTGATACCCCTCGAAGCTTTGGAGTATTCTACTGGTCTACCATTTACTAGGGGGCTATCCAAGGTTATCCAATGCATGCTTTAATTAATTTAACAAATTTAGAACTAAATCCAAATGCAGAAAGAACTTGGAGGAGGAAAGAGTGTCTTACACGATCGAAGGCATTCACCATGTCCAGTTTGATGAGCATACCTTGCTCTTTGCGTTGATTGCTGGAGTGGATGATTTCCTGTACCAGAAGCACAATATCCAGGATATGCCTGCCTTTGACAAACCCTCCTTGGTTGGTTGAGATGAGTTTTCCCAGCAAAGGCTTTATTCTATTTGCAAGTAACTTTGTGAGAATTTTCTAGGATGCATTACAAAGCGAGATTGGCCTGAATCTGTCAAACGCCTCTAGGTTGGCTTCTTTGGGAATTAGAGCTAGGAAGGTGGAATTTGTGTTTCCTCCCACTTTGGATTTTTTGAAGGAAGGCTTTTATCATTCGGTACAAATCAGCCTTGATAATGTCCCAGCAGATTCTATATAAGTGAATGGAGAACCCATTTGGTCCTAGGGCTTTGTCTAGTTCCATCTTCCATATTACATTGCTAGTTTCGTCTTCAGTGAATGGCTTGATGAGTGTTGCGTTGTCCTCCTCGTTTACCAACCTTGGGACGTGCTTGAGGAAGTCTTGAGCTTCCTCACCATCCACCGCACCTTCTTCTTTGAACAACAACTGAAAATGAGAGGTTGTCGCCTCTTTTATCTGAGTTGTGCCTTTGAGTACAACCCCGTTTGGCGAGGTGATTTCAGCAATGTGGTTCCTACATAGACGGGTTTGGATTTTCTTGTGGAAGAAGGTTGTGTTTTTGTCTCCAGACGCAAGCCAGAGATTACGAGACTTGAGTCTCAAGTATTCTTCCTCCTCTCTGAATGTCCAGAGGGTTCTGGTTTGATGTTCTTACTCGCTGTGGATTTCTGCACTGGTTATGACTTGCTTCTCGAGGCCCATTTGCAGATCCAACAGCTTCTTTGTGCTCTGTTTTCGTTGGGTAGTGGGGGAATCTGTGGGCTTTTTTATCCATTGTTTCAGGGCTGCTTTGGTGGCTTTTATCTTTTGCTCCCACACATAGCTGGGCGAGCCAAGAACATGGATGGACCATGCCTTCTTCACTGTATCCAGAAACCCTTCTCTATTTGCCCATAGTGGGCAGAATCGAAAGCAAATTGGCCCCAAGTTTTCTTCTTCTTCCAGCAGAAGGAGGATGGGTTTATGATCTGACTTCCACTTTGGTAGAATTTTCGTGGAAATGATCATCTTCTCGGAGAGGAAGGAGCTTTGGAGTAGGAATCTATCCAACCTAGCTGATATGTGCTCCTCCCCTGTTCTGTTATTTGTCCATGTGTAAAGCCCTTTTTTTGGCTTGAAATCTAGTAAATCCCATTGTTGAATCAAATTTTCCATTAAGGGAAGAAAGTGGTCCCTGTTGCTGGTTCCTCCTCTTTTTTCCTTTGGGTCAAGGATTAGATTGAAGTCTCCTGCAATAATTATGTTCTTGAGGGAGTATGCTTCCAGAAATTCAGTCAGTGTTTGCCAGCATTCTTCCTTTTCTGTATAGAGGATAGGTACATAGAGATTAAGAGAGCAAAGTTTATCTTACTTGGGAGGTGGCGGAGTTCGGTGTAAATCCAATGCTGCGTCTGGAAAGAGCTCTCAAGCTGAAACTTGTCTGCCTCCCAGAGTGTGGCTATCCCGTTGCATGTTCCTCTGCCACTTACCGCTTTTCCAGTGTTTGTTTTCCATTTTGCTTTGCTGAGTTCTAGAAGGGCTTCGCCTTCTATTTTATTCTCCTGGAGCATGAGGATCTCGGGGAGTTCTGATTTCAATAGGCTCTTGACTACTTCCAATTTTGATGGATTCCCCAGTCCTCTGCAGTTCCAAGAGACTAATCACATTATTTACTGTTATGGGTTGGGGCAGCACCTCCATTGTGAGGCCTGGTTCTGGTATTTCTGCTAATAGACATCTCTATAGTGGCCTGACTGCCTTGCATTTTTTGTCTCTCTGCTTCCTCTTCTCTGGCCTCTCTGTGAGATTTCCTCCCCACTCTTTTCAAGGGCCTCTCATTTGTTTCATCTTTCGAGGATCCTGATGTTTCTGGGGTCTTCTTCCTTGTCATATCTGCATAGGATGGGGAGCTAGAGGCACCTTTTGGGGTTTCAGTTTGGGGAGGGGCTATTTCCTCTTGCCTTTTGTTTTCTTCCATATTGTTAGCCTGCTATTCAACCTCTTTGCCTACTGGGTCTTGAAGTTTTTCTGGTGTGCTGAGTATTTCAAAGGGATTTGTGGGTATGTCTGCTCTTGGAGGGGCTATGCTTCCTTCAGCTTGGGCTTCGAGGGGAGCACCCCTCCCAGTGGACAAGACTTTCCCTTTGTTCCTGTTGTTATGCTTAGTTGTTCCTGATTTTTGTACCTGAGTCCATTGATCTCCTTTCTCCTTCTCAGCTCCATCCTCTGTTTTCTTTTTACAGTGCTTGGCAAAGTGCCCATAGCCATGGCAATGCCAGCATTTAAATGGGAGTTGCTCATAGTCTAACACTTGTATGTGTGTCCAGTCAACCATCGTGAGTTTAATAGCTTCAGGGAGACCTTCCTCCAGGTCTACTTCTACGCAAATTCTCGCACAGGAGTATTGATCTCTTTTTTTTGCTCGATCGATGTATTTACCAAGTTTGTTGCCTATGGTTTCTAAGGATTTAGGGTTCTAGCAGTGCAGAGGTAGATGGGTCAATTGCACCCAGTCTGGAACAGCTGAGGGCACATCCTGAGTCAGATCGAAGTCTGGTGTCCATTGATTGAGATACAGACCCTAGGGCCCCATGAAGTATGGGCGGTTTCTGAATATGAGATTCATGTCTTTTGTTGCTTCAAACACGAATACAAAGAATCCTTTGCCAACAAAATGGTTTTTTATTCCTTCCTTGACCAGTGGTCGCCAGTTCTTTTGCACCCAGGCATCTACAGCTTTAGGCGAGGGCCATAGGCCTATGAACTGTCCAATAAGCCCTTGTTCTGCTAGTTTTAATGCCACTTTGCAGGGTTCTTCAGTCGGCAGAGTAACTGTGGGGATGGATTCCATTTTTTTAACAAACTTCTGCTGGTTTTCAGATGTTGGCCGTTTATTGCATGCCGCAACCAGATCCCGGAATGCAGCTAGCTCAGGTGGAAAGGGAGGGTCCATTTCACACCCCCCTCTTGTGGCCATGGCTTTGTAACTACGCACTGTCTCTTGGTTGATTGTAGCTCCTTATGCGCTCCCCTCGGTCCTTTAAAAAAAAGTGAGCAGGCTTAACCTAGGAAACAAGTAACACCCACGACTAGTCAATACCCTCCCTCAAATTTGAGCACCAAATGATCTAAATTATTAATAAATATAATATTAATAATTTACATTTCAAAACAATATAGTTATATTATAAATGAACCATTCATATATATAATATTATGTTATAAACGAACCATTCATATATATAATATTTCAATGTTATATATATAATTAGAAGTTTAATATTTTAATTATTAATCATAAAATCGAAACTGTTAATGCAACGACAATCGTTGGTAATTTAATTATAATTATTGATTTTGAATTTTCTACACAAGGTTTTAATTATAATTATTGATTTTGAATTTTCTACACAAGGTTACTGCACTTTTAGACGCACAAAAGTACACCCAAGTTAAATTTAATGATCCACTTGAAGTCGTCATTTCTACAAATTGAAATTCTAGACCAACCACTTTGCGTATGATTAATAATTTATATCTTAATAATATTACTCATGATATATGAATCATTAATAAGGGATAATATTATATATATTTTTGTGAATTTAAATTTTTTTTATTTATATTGGAGTTTTACATTGGTGTTTGCTGTTTTTAAAAAGTTTATTGGCTTCATTTTTATTAGATTTTTTGGATGTATATAATTTCCAAAAAGTATTACATATTGTTGTAAAAAATTGGTTAAGTATAAATAGAAAAAAGTTTATAACTAGAAGACTTGTAGAATTAAAATACATCCCAAGACTATTATGGATTAGTGGAATTCACCAAAGTAGGATTCTCTGGTCTAGAGCCTAATGATGTTGGAGGCCTAAAATTACAATGCACATGTTTTTCCACATGTGTCATCCTGTCTTCAACCCAGTCCAATTTGTCTTGATTGTGTCCATGATTTCTTTGCAAACTAGGCCACCTATTTAACATCTACCACGGATTGCTTTGAAGGGATTTTATGAAAGAAATTAAATCATTCCAATCGTCATGATGATCCCTACTCAATTGATCCATGAACCTAGTGATATGAGTAAATTGTTGGAAAATGTGATATGGCAGCTATTAATTCAAATTTTCCTTAACCTTAATATTTGCTTGTGACCTTTACCTATCTTGTGTTTTATTGATTAGATCTTTTCATCAAACAAATATCAAGAGCAAAATAGTAAAGACAATGAACACAAAGATTAGGATCCAAGCTAGGGAAAAACCCCTCCAAGGGGAAAACCCGAAAAATCTCTTCTCTTCTTATAGAATCTTCTTGAAATGAGACAATCAAGTCCCAAACCCTAGACCAAGTCGTCCCTCTAAGTACCAAGTCTTCCCTTCAAGAAACTCTTCCAATAGGATCAGATAAACAAGGATCGATCATGTATCATCTAGCTTCTAATTGCAACTTCAGTCCCCAACTTCGACCCTGCAACTACCATCTGCAACTTTGACCCTGTAGCTATTGAAAAAACTCTAAAACAATTCTTCAAGAGATCCTCCTTTGATCAAGACAATACTTTCCAAGGTCAACGAAGTCAAATCAGAGTATTCACTCTTCCAACAACTCCATCCTACAACTTGATCTCCTGTAATTTCAGCCTTTCCTAGAAGCTGTAGAAACCTTAGATTTCGCATGTCTGAGAGAGATAGAGCCCAAAAACAAACTTTCCTTTTTCTTCTTGGATTCTTCTTGCCTTCTAGACCTTCGCCCTTCCTTTCTTTCTTCTTCCAAATTAAAATCGAACTTTTTCTTGAGAGATCAAACTTCTGTGAGTGGTTGTGTCAAATGAGGCTAAAGTTGCTTATATTTATAGCCTTTCTAAGGGATTAAATTCCCCCCTTTAGGCCGACTTGAAGCTGCCAGGGCTGACTTGTACTTAGGAGGTTTCCAGGACCTTCTAGACTAAGAATAAATTCTTTTACAAGGTACATCTTGCCCGGAAGGGTATTATAATCATGATGTTGACTCTCTTGACTCATGACAATATATTCTATGACCTAACAAACCCTAGAAACATGAAGAACATGCTTTTACCTAGAAGACCATGAATAAGGAGCATGAAATCCAAACTTTAAAATAATAGCATTTTCTTTCTTCTTTTGTTTTTTACATAAGATACATTGAAATGATTACAATAACAATTATGAAGACCAAAACTAATTACATTTCCAACACTCCCTATTAACTAGGAAGGTATTCATAATTGTACAACCAGTAAAACATCATTCTCAGACTGAAGAGTTCTTATAAGAAGAGTCAGATTGATAAGCCAACTGTAAGCATCATCATTATAACCAACACTATCATTAAAGCCTAACTTGACAAGCCCAAAGGTGCCCCATAACCCTTTCCATGACCTTGTATCCACAAAAAGAAATAACAAAATCACTAGATTAAAACATTTTCCTATCACTTCCCATACCAAGCTATATTAGAAACATCGGAATTGGATTTAAGATAATGTAAGGGGAAATGGCCATTGAACATATGGTTATGTGGGATATCCTATGAAATTAAATTGCGTTTCCATGATGGATTTGATGTGTATATTAAAACCCTTTAGATCTCTTAAGGCATCTCTCTTGCAGACTGATTCACTATCACAAGTATAATTCTTCGTGTATCTGGTAATTATAGCTAGAAGTGCCCTTTTACCCTTTTAGTGCTTTATTTGGGGAAGTAGGGCATGTGCAAGTGTCTGTTCTAGGAACTTCAATTCATTTTTTCCCTCTTTTGTTTATATGTTTATAAATTGAATGTTTACTTGTTTATCTATTCATGCTATCATTTAATGGCAACTTGAAAAAAAAACAAAACAAACAAACAAAACAAACAAACAAACAAACAAAAGACCATCAAAATTTGATTATCTTACTCTATTTCTATCGATGATTGACGCTAAATAACATATATTTTGACAAGACTCTTGTTCAACAATTCCAAAATATGTATGCTCACCCCTTCAAAATTTACATAGCCTACATATCAACATGTGTAGCTCTATTTGTAGTTATTATCCATGTCTACTTTGTATATCTTATTTTATGTTGTTAAACTTGTGTTTGAGCTATTAATTTGTTTATATTTATATGTAAATCATAGTTTGATTTGCAATCAATCAACATCGGCTTTTCCATTAAGATCATGGAGCCTCTCAAGTACAAGTCCAAAATATTTCTATTATATCAAACTCGAAAACAAATTCTTATATTGTCGTCAAACACAAGTTCTAAGGCAAAATTCTAGATAGAACCAAACACTGGAATAACATGTTGAAAAAAACCCCTTGCATTCTTCTTGTGGATTAATTGAAGCTTCTTGCTAAATGTTAATTTCAAAATATTATTGCATAATCATCTATGATGGTATGGATATGATACAATGAATCTCATTTTTTAATGCTCAATATGTTTTTAATAGGTAGTTATCCTTATATTTGCAATGTGTGATATGCCCTGACATGATACACTATAATTCCCAAATTCAAAATGCAAAAACATATAGCATACATGTCTACAAATGCATTTCTCTTACAACTTTTCCAATTTAACAAACCTATCGATCTCTCTTTGCACCTTTTAAAGCAATTGCTAATAATGCTACTTTATAATGTAAATAATATAAATATAGTCTTATTTAATTTCAAATTGAAAACTTAAACTTTATGTAAATGTTTGAAGTTAGTTTTTCAATATTGTTTTCAAAAACTTTAAATGAGATAAAATAAAAGTTAAATTTTATTTAATAACATTTAATTTTCTTTATAACTAATATCTTAAATTTTAAATCACAATTACTCAAATAATTAATTAAATAAAATTAATTTCATTAAAACAAATACGAAAGGACAAACAAAAGCACAAAAGTTGATTAATCCCCTCCCCTAGGTATTCAAAAGTTCGATTCTAGTTTCACAATCACAATACATGGCTATGTGAATTTGATAATCATAATTGGATTATTTTTCCACACTTTCGCAAAATGAAAGCTTAGCAAAATGTTTATATGTGCAAAAGTGAGAATAGTTATATCTATTCCACATTATATTAAACAAACAATTAAAAATTGATACATTAAAAATAATCATATACCAAATAAATTTAAAAAGCATTTTCACTTTACTAAAGTCAATAAATAATGGTATATTATTAAATTTTTAATGGCTATATTAATTAACATGTCATCTTTAATTGCTTTAAGTTTATTTTTGGAATATTATTTTTTCTTTTTAAGAAGAAACATAATTAGCATTTCAATATTATCGAGGCATTGTACATATGAATAAGGTAGAGGTTAAATCATAAGCTTGCAGTGCAAATTGAGAACCATAATTTTAGTAATCGATTTCATTGTGTCGAGCTTTCATTATGAGGAGATTAAAATGAAAATTTCTCATTGTGCGATTCCTCTGCACAATGAGAACGTTAACTAAAAATTTAAAAATCATAAATATAATCAAATTAATTTGACTTTATGACCAAATCAAATTTATTTAATAATAAATTTTATCAATTTCTAAAAAAAATATTATTATGAAATCATGTTCAATGTCATTTATAGAAGCCTTATCTAATTGTTCTCAATTTTGGATGTTTTTTGGTGTTTATTTTTAAAATTTATTCAAAAAATTATAAGAACTTGTGAAAATAACAAATTTGATTGGTAAATTTTTCACAATTTAAATGTTCAAAAATTCTTCATAACATTATATTTATTTATACAATCAAAACTAATATAATAATAATAATAATAATATAATAATAATAATAATAATAATAATAATCTAACCAAAAATCATTTAGTCAAATTCCAGCCTAAAGCTCGAAAACATTGAATAACTATTGCAATTCTTATGATGATGGGGAGAAATTCTTATGGCGATGGGAAGAATAATATTATGCAATAGCCAAACTTTTGACAACATAATTGAAATAATATTATCATGTTTTTACATATAATTAAAGAAAAACATTAGAACAAAGTAATTGATAAGGATCATGTAATTACAAATAACTACATAAAAACATTTGGAGAAGTTTATTGAATTGATACAGATCACATATTTACATAGGATTACAAAGAAACATGTGATTGTGACATAAAGGAAGGAATTGGACAAACCATGCCAAAACAAATCCATCGGGTTGAGTTTGTGCTATTCATGTCATTTAATGAATGCATGTAGGGAAGCCACAATCACAGGGATCAATGTTTCATTGTGCTGAGCTTACAATGAAAGCTTTCATTGTCCATAAGAAGCTTCCTCCACACAATGAACCCTCCACAAAATGAAACATTGAGTGTGACCAAATCAAATTTTATTAATAATAAACTTTATCAATTTCTAAAAACTAATTGATTATTATAAAATCAAATTATACACATATAAAATAACATATTAAAAATATATTTTATATTTAAAGTTTTTGAAAAACGTTACAAAATTATTTTCCCACTTTTTACTTTCAACAACAATAATTTCAAAGCTTCTATGTATAAAAACCTGTGAAACTAATTAAAAAATGTCTGCAAGGATGTTTATAATATCTTGTCTTTATCTTTTGGACAACTTGCATGCAAAATCAAAGTAAAAAGCTTTGCACAAGGAAATATTGGCTATGATCAAATCAAATCTAACTTTAACTTTATGACTATATCAAATTTATTTAATATTAAATTTTATTAATTTTAAAAACGATTAATATTATTATAATAAAAAACTATAAATATATAAACTAACATTAAAAAATAATATTTTATATTTAATTTTTTTTTAAACATTACAAAATTATTTTCCCACTTTGCAATTTCAACAACAATAACTTTTAGATATAAAAAAACCTTTAAAATTAATAAAGGATAATTAGTCGGATGCCCATTTTTATAATGTTTTCTGTTTATCTTTTGGACGACTTTCATAGAGAAAATATTTGAAATTCTCTTTCGTGAAAACTTCGTCCAAATGTGAATAAGGAGATGGAAATGTGAAAGTATAATTTCTCTATATAATAGTCAATGTTTCATTGTGGAGAAAGACTTCCTCCCCGCAATGAAACATTAACTATGACCAAATCAAATTTAACTTTAATTTTATGACCAAATTAAAAGAAAAGCATTCGTCATTGTGATATTGTAGTATAATAATTTAATCATATCTTTGTGAAAGTTGCTAACATATAATATAATGCATATGGTGGTTTCATTGGTTTTATTTATAGTTTTTTCATCGTCTTAGCAATTGTTTACCAGAAATATGGATGGGTTAACGGACTTTAGGTGGCCTCCATTAAAATCCTTTCCACATTCACTTTATTTATTTATTTTCCAATCTCACATTTTATTTATAATTTTTGTTAATTCACTAAATAATGTTATATTACTAAATCTTTAATTTCGACAATGATAAAGAATATTATACAATCTTTTTCATTTAATAACTCTGTGCATATATTAATTAACATGTCATCCTTAATTGCTTCAAGTTTATTTTTGGAATATTCTCTTTTGCCTTCTAATAAGTAACATAATTAGCTTTCCAATAGTTGTATATATGAATAAGTAGTAGAGGTTACATTGCAGCAGAGCATGCCATCGACAAGTTCGATGTCAAACCAAATATCAAAGTGCATTTGGAGAATATACATTGCTTTTATGATCATAAGCTTGTGGTGCAAATTGAGAACCATAATTGTAGAAACCATTGAAGAGAAGGTTTATACCTTCAAAATTTTATAAATGTGGGTAGTTCGAAGAGAGGGAGCCTTTGATATATAATACAACATAACAAGTAATCATCCATATGTTCAGTTGATTCAAATGTAATTTTTAATTGCATGGAGTTTTCATTGTGCAAAGGTGAAGAGTAAGAACCATCACACGTATAACCACCTCTGCACAATGAAAGCCTCCGCAAAATGGTGATGTGCGTAGGTGTGAATGGTTATATTTATTGACATTATATTAAACAAACAATTAAAAATTGATCTACTAAAATAATCATATACCAAATAGATTTAAATATCTATGAGAAAACATCTTCACTTTACTAAATTCAATAAATAATGTTATATTCCTAAATATTTGATTTCAACAAATTGTTCACTTAGTGGCTCTCTACATATATCAATTAACATGTCATCCTTAATTTCTTCCAGTTTATTTTTGGAATATTCTCCTTTGCCTTCTATCTAGGAACATAATTAGCTTTCCTGTATTGTCGAGGCATTGTCTATATGAATAAGTAGACGTTACACTGCAATAGAGCATGTCGTCCATGAATTCAATTTCAAACCAAATGTCAAAGTACTTGTAGAGAATACACATTGATTTTGTGGTCATAAGCTTGAGGTGGAAACTAAGAACCATAATTGTAGTAATTGTTGAAGAGAAGGTTTATACCTTCAAAATTTTACAAATGTGGGTCGTTCAAAGAGCAGGAGCCTTAGATATATAATATGACGCAATGAGTAATCATCCATCCATTGACATGATTCCAGTATAATTTTTAATTGTGCGGAGGTGTGAAGTTTCCATCGTCTAGAGATTAAGAACCATAGCAAATATAACAACCTTTGTACCTCTGCACAATGAAATCTTCCACAAAATGGTTATATATGTGGAGGTGTGAATGGCTATATTTATTCCATGTTATATTAAACAAATAATTACAAATTGATATATTAAAATAAATCATATACCACATATATATATTTTTTTAAATTTATTTATTTATGAAAAAGCATCTTCACTTTACTAAATTCACTAAAATAATGTTATAATACTAAAATTTTAATTTCAACCTTGATAACAAATAATATACCATCTTTTACCATTAACTCAAATTGTTTACTTAATGACTCTACATATATTAGTTAACATGTTATCCTTAATTGCTTCAAATTTATTTTTGGAATATTCTCTTTTGCATTTTAAAAAAGAACATAATTAGCTTTCCACCAAAATTTCAAATTAATTATTTGTTAGTTCAGAGCATACATAACACACAACGGATTCATACTCAGAGACTTAGACGACAATAGCAAAGAATAATTCACAGAGACAGACAAATGGAGAAACAACAAGATTACTCGGTCATAAACAACGGAATAGATAAAACAATCATTGGAGAACATAAATCACTTTGCATTACATAACAGGCTTGGGCCTTGGCTTGCTTTCCTTGGCCAGAGAAATTACAAATTTATAGAGGCAAAAGAAGGATCTATAATCCTGTATGTGATTTAGATGGAGATCTGGAATGACCTAGAAAACACTGGTGGTGTAGGAGGATCTAGAATCTTGCATGTGATTCTAGAAACCACTGGCAATGTAGAAGGATCTAGAATCTTGAAGATCTAGAAAGATCTGATCTAGAATCCTCCGTGAATTTGGCTTCACACTTAACATTCTCCCACTTGAAGCCAAATAAGAGTCATCAAGTCACACCGAGTCCTACCATGCCTCTACATAACTCATGTTTATTTCGTGGTAGAATCTTAGTGAGCATATCAGCAGGTTCCTATCTGTATGGATCTTTTCCAAGGATAACTTTTCTTCCTCCAACACATGCCAGATCCAATGGTACCTTAAGTCAATGTGCTTGGTTTTTGAATGAAATGATGGGTTTTTCGCCAAGTGAATGGCACTATGACTATCACAATATAACACATACTTGTCCTGCTTTATTCCTATCTCTCTTAGGAATCGCTGCATCCACAACATCTCTTTACAAGCTTCTGTTGTAGCTATGTACTCTGCTTCTGTTGTAGAGAGGGCTACTATTCTTTGTAGCCTTGACAACCAAGATACCGCTGCACCTACAAATGTATACAAATAACCTGTAGTGGACTTTCTGATATCCATATCTCCAGCCATATCCGCATCTGTAAATCCTTCAAGCACGGTCTCATCATGACCAAAACATAAACAATAATGACTAGTACCCTTGAGATACCTTAAAATCCATTTTACTGCTTGCCAATGTTGTTTTCCTGGATTGGTAAGGAACCTGCTCACTACTCCCACTGAATATGCAATGTCTTGTCGTGTGCATACCATGGCATACATTAAGCTGCCAACTGCTGAAGCATAAGGAATCTTGCTCATCTCTTCTTTATGCTTGTCATCACTAGGACATAATTCGGTACTTAGCTTGAAGTGGGCTGCAAGAGGTGTACCACTTGGCTTGGCATCCTTCATATTAAACCTATCAAGCACCTTCCTGATATATTTTTCTTGTGACAGCCACAACCTTTTGTTTTTCCTGTCACGCATAATCCGCATGCCCAATATTTGTTGTGCTGGTCCCAAATCCTTCATTGCAAATTTGCTACCCAAATCATTCTTCAACCTATTGATCTCATTCTTATCATGCCCAAAAATCAACATGTCATCCACATATAAAAATAATATGATATACTTTCCTTGATCATACCTCTTGATATAGACACAATGGTCAGCTTCCAACCTCTGAAAACCATGTTCCAACATGAATGAATCAGATTTCTTGTACCATTGTTGAGGTGCCTGTTTCAGTCCATAGAGACTCTTCTTCAACCTACAAACAAGGCCTTCTTTTCCTTTTTCTATGAAGCCTTTTGGCTGCTCCATATAAATTTCTTCCTCCAATTCACCATGAAGGAAAGCAGTTTTTACATCTAACTGTTCACATTCTAGGTCTAAAGCAGCAACTAGACCAAGAATGACTCTAATGGATGACATTTTAACGACAGGTGAGAAAATTTCAGTGAAGTCAATACCTTCTTTCTGGGCAAAACCTTTCACCACCAGTCTTGCTTTATACCTCTCCTTATTTTCGTCACCTTCATGCTTAATCCTGTACACCCATTTGTTTTTTAGAGCCTTTCTACCTTTTGGGAGGTTTACCAACTCCCAAGTTTTATTTTCCTGCAAAGAGTTCATTTCTTCTTCCATTGCTTTCTTCCATTCTTTACTGTGCTTGAATTTACAAGCTTCTTGAAAACAATTAGGCTCACCTTCATCAGTCAACAAAATATAGTTTGAAGGAGGATACCTTTGTGAAGGCTTATGAGGCCTAGAAGATCTGCGAACCAACTATGGTGGTGCATTTTTAGGTTGAATTCCTGTAAAGGTTCCTGCAAGATTCCTTCTTCTTGTTGTTCATTATCTTCCACTTGTTGTTCTTCATGCTCCTGAATTTCTTGTTCATTTTCTTGTATTGGTGGTATGTTTTCCTGCTGCTCTTCAAACCTGTCAATAACCTTCTTGACCTCCAACTCACCTACAGTCCTCTTGAACATTTTTGACTCATTAAATATAACATCCCTGCTTCTAATAATTTTATGTTTGACTGGATCCCATAGACGATAACCAGGATCTTCATCCGCATATCCAAAAAAAATGCATTTCATAGATTTATCGTCTAGCTTAGTTCTATTTTCTTTGGGAATATGTATGAATGCTTCACATCCAAATATTTTCAAGTGAGAATAATTCAAGTTCTTACCAACCCAAACTTCTTTAGGGATACCACAATCCCAGGCTGTAGTTGGATATCTATTTATGAGGTAGCAAGCAGTCCTGACTGCTTCAGCCCAAAAATTCTTCTCCAAACTGGAATTGGACAACATACTTCACACCTTTTCCATAATGGTGTGATTCATCCTTTATGCGACACCATTTTGTTGAGGAGTACTAGGCACAACCTTCTCATGATTTATGCCAAACCTATTACAATATTCCTTAAATGCATTTGAGCAATATTCTCCACCATTATCTATTCTTAAACACTTCAGCAATTTGTTAGTCTCTCTTTCAACAACAACATGGAATTTTTGAAATATTCCAAACACTTCACTTTTATTTTTCAGAGGATATGCCCAAACTTTCCTGGATGCATCATCTATAAATGTTACAAAATATGATGCTCCTCCTAATGATTTGATGTTAACAGGCCCAAACACATCTGAGTATACTAATTCTAACACATTTTTATTTCTGTCATGGCCACCTCTAAAGAATTAAACTCTTCTTTGTCTACCATAGATACAATGCTCACAAAGATCAAGATTGTGGGATTTCAACCTGGCAATAAATTTTTACTAACAAGGATTTTTAAGCCCTTTTTGCTCATGTGACCCAAACGCTTATGCCACAGATCTGCTGAATTTCCTTCTTTTGTAATAGTAGCTAAATATGATTTTCCTATCAGTTTCTTCAATGTGTATAATGTTCCTGTCTTGGGTCCTTTGGCCACGACCAATGCACCTTTTCTAATTTTCCAGCCTCCTTTTCCAAAGCTTGTCAAATAGCCTTCATCATCCAGTCGTCCCATAGAGATTAAACTCATGCACATTTCTGGTACATGCCTGACCTGTTTCAACAATATATCTTGTCCATCTTTCATCTTGATCTGGACATCTCCCACTCCAACAATATTGCAAAAATAATTATTCTCCAAATGCACTCTACCATAATCACCGAGATTATATGAAACAAAACTATCTTTGCATGGGGTTACATGGTGAGATGCCCCAGAGTCAAGGATCCAATCAAAGCCATTGCTAGATGTATATACACATGCATCCTCTACTGAAATAGTAAACAACACATCACCATCTGTGGCTACAACAGTAGTCTCACTTTCATTTGTGCTAGGTGACTTGTGATTTGTACTGGATGGTCTTTGATCCTTTTGTCCTTTCTTCCAGAATCAACATTCTTTCATGTGCCCGGGTTTGCCACAATGAAAGCAGATGATTCTGCCTCTCCTTGATTTTGATCAGCCTCTCGATCTTGATTGCCCTTGCCAGCCTCGATCCATTCTCCTACCACGATCAGCTAGAGCTAGAGCCTCTCCTCCCTAGTTTTCCGCAATTGACTTGCATTGCAAATCCTCATTCATTAAACTGCTACTGACATCATCAAACTTTAGGGTCCCTGTAGTTGTTGAAGTGCTCATAGCTACAATTAAATTTTCCCAGCTATCTGGCATAGAACACATTAGCAAAATAGCTCTAATTTCATCATCTAAAATGATTTTAAAAGAGGCAAGTTGATTAGTAATAATATTAAATGCATTCTAGTGCTCAACAACTTAAGAACCCTCATTCGTTTTGAGATTATAAAGCTTCTTCATCAAGAACACTTTGTTTGATGTTGTGTTCTTCTCATATAGATCATAGAGCTTCTTCCATAATTCTTCAGCCCTCTTTTCTCTATACACATTGAAATAAACATTCTTTGCTAAATATTGGCAGATTGTTGCAATAGCCTTTCTATCTAACTTATTCCACTCTTCATTTGTAATCGATGAGGGTTTCTTTGTTGTGCCCTCAATCGGCAAATACTAATCCTTTAAAATCAATATATCCTCCATTTGTGATTTCCATAGGGCAAAATTAGTCCCGCTCAACTTCTCCATATCTGTAACTGTTGTCTCCATTTTCAATCAAATTCATGCCCCAAAACACAAAAACTCCACTTAAAAATAAATTTTAATTATTACTTTTTCTCCTTTTAAAATACCCTTTTCAAAATTCCTGCTCCTTTAAAAAATATACTTTTCAAAATTCCAACATATAATTATATATTTTCATAATAAATATAAAAACATATATAATGTTTTAACCTTTTTACATTTCACACATACATATGTTAGATTGAGAAAAAACTTTACGTATATGTGTAAGCTTGATGTAAAAAAAGAACTTATGAACGCTACATTTCAACTCCAATCTCCACGGATCTCCACTTTTCAAACTCCAGAAACACGTTTCAACATAGATCCACAACCTTGTTTTTCTTGCAACAACTATCTTTTAGTTCCAACGTTCCTTAGCTTCCAACGTTCCTCAGCTATTTCCTGAACAGATCCTTCAATAGCTCCAGGGGTAACAACCAACGTCTTAACAAACGCTGCCAGAGCAAAACGATGGCACTAAGCGGCTTGCACAGTGGATATTCGACCCTAGCTTTGATAACAGTTGTTAGACCAGAGCATACAGAACACACAACGGATTTATACTCAGAGACTTATACAACAATAGCAGAAAATAATTCACAGAGACAGACAAATGGAGAAACAACAAGATTACTCAATTAGAAACAACGGAATAGATAAAACAATCACTGGAGAATAGAAATCACTTTGCATTACATAACAGGCTTGGGCCTTGGGTTGCTTTCCTTGGCCAGAGAAATTACAAATTTATAGAGGCAGAAGAAGGAACTAGAATCCTATGTGTGATTCAGATGGAGATCTGGAATGAACTAGAAACCACTGGCGGTGTAGGAGGATTTAGAATCTTGGAGATCTAGAAAGATCTGATCTAGAATCCTCCATGAATTTGGCTTCACACTTAACAAGCGTGAATTCACTGCTGCAACGAACTTCTTAAATAAGCTTTTACATGACCATGTATAATAGGTTTTTCTAAACTGTGATTTCGTTTCGGAAACTACATTTTAATTCCAATTCAATTTCTATGGCTTTTTAAAATGAATTTGCATTGCCATGGTGTTTTAATTAACTCTTTCCACATTGTAATTTTATTGAATTCAACCAATTAGCCAAATCAAACCATTTAACAACCCATGACCATAACAAATGTTACTAATTTGAATAGAGATTATCAATATTACATTTAAGTATTAAGCGATTTTCGCAGTGCATTATATTAGATATTATTTTTTGGGATTCAACTGAGTTGAGTAAGTCATTTATGTATGACCATTTCTATGAGAAATAGTCTTAACTAACTAATTTCTCATGATTTTTGTATAATCCACTTAACACTCTTTACATCGAATAATGCTCATGGAGTTAAAAAGTAAGATTAAAAATAGTAAAATGAATCATTACTTCCGAAAATTAACATGTTTAATTTTTATAATTAAAAAAAAAATGAGATCTAACCAACAATTTTACAAATAGCTCAACTTACGTCTGAGACAAAAGCATCGCAATTCTCAAACAAATGCATACATTCCATAGACTTCAATCAACCAAGCTTTCATACTCATTAATTTTGTGGATTTACAAAGGGGAAGCACGTTCTTGCCTACTTACTATACGTTCCATCCACATTAACCATATTACCAAGAATTCTGTTATTGGGAAGCATAGCTGATTTTAACCTCATATCTCAAAATAAATAAATTGATCAATTCTGTTGAGAAGCAAAGCTGACTTTAACCACATGTACAAATCTACATAATTTGAAAGTTACATCTCAAATTGATTCTATAATTGTTCACTCCTTCCACCGATGACCACAATTACGATTGCAACACATAAAAGAAAGACACCTTTCTCTTCCCCTTGAAATAGGCTGCATATTACCATAGAAATCGAGTATCAGTACTGGAGTTATAGTTATTAAGGTGAATGTACCATTCTGAATCACCGTTTATATGCGTACGAATAGCATAAATCATAAGGTGATGCTAGCAAGTAGCAAATCCATTCATATTTCATTAATCTGCGCTGAAAATCTGGGTTGTTTATTAGCAATCTTTATGCACTCAACCTATATAAAAAGTTCAAGATTTGGGATGAAAGTGGAAAACAGAGAAAATAGATGAAGAAGCTTATTTTTTTCGTTATTCCATATCCTAATGTGAAAAACTTGTATCTCAAAGTGCCAATTTGAAACATATTTGGTTGTAAAGAGAGTTGCTAAACGTTTATAGAAAATATATTTAAGTGAAGATGCATATGCATTACATAGTTTCTCTATGAGTGTTGGACTGACAAAAAAAAATAGGATGATTTTGTGTCTTACAGTGAACTCATTCAAATACTCATTTAAATAAGAGAAAAGCCATTATCAATCTTAGTTAAATGATTGTGTAGAAAAATGGTGGGAAGAAGAATAAGAGGATGTAATCCAGTTGTGAAATGAACATCTCATACATAAAAAGCATGTTAAAAAACATTTAGTAGTTGGCATATCACTAGGATGATTTTGTGTCTCACAATTAACTCATTCAAATAAGAGAAAATCCATTATCAATCTTAGACAAATGATTGTGTAGAAAAATGGTGGGAAGAAGAATAGGAGGAGGGATGTAATCGAGCTATGAAATGAACATCTCATACATAAAAAGCATGTTTAAAAACATTTAGTAGTTGGCATATCACTTGTTGACATATATACAAGTAGGAAGGGGATGCTAAAGTTAAATTATGTATTTCAAAGTATTGACAAAAATTAAATCAATATCAAACTACAAGAAGTCTAGCTGAATAGAAAAACTAAAAAAATAGCAGATTTTGTTGTAGGAGGTACTAAGTAGTAAATACTATCAAAATATTCAAAAACTGAAGAAGATAGTTCTGTTTGGTGATTTCAATGCCCACATTGGAATTTTATGGACACTGGTTCATGATCTGTCTACGGATACACAATGCCTTCACAAGATGGACCTAGACACTATCAGTTTACATAGATTCTTAGCAGATGGACTCATCCCCATCACAACTACGGAAAACACCTTTTCCAGTTGGGACTCATATGCTTTTAAGTTTTGGGCCATTAATATGTTTCCTTATTTTAGAGGAAGATAAACTGATCATATCAATTAGAAACAATTTTATGTCATGCTCCAAATGCAAGACCAAATGACTGTTTTTATCAGTAACTAGTATCCACTAATATCCACTAAATACTTGCATATTACAAATATATCTAATTTGTTGAAAATATTGAAGTGTTATTAATGTTATGAAGTTGCTATGACTGTTGGTGTCTTCAATGTCCCTTCAATTGAGTATTGAAGAATGTCGCATTGCACCAATGTAATCCACTGTATGTTTTTGATACACCAAAATGTAATTGTGTTCTATAATAATGGAGTTTTTTAATCATGGTTGGGGTTTTCCACTCTAATCTCGGTGTCCAACTTTTAGCGTTGGGATGTTAATTCTATGTAAGAAATGAATCCAATTGCACAATATATTTCATTGTATATTCTCTCCACTCTAATCTTGTGGTCCCACTTTTAGTGTTGGGTTGTTATTCTTTGGGTAAGAAATGAATCCAATTGCACAATATGTTTTATTGTATCGCAATGGTCTATTCATTATATATATGAGCCTCGGGAAACCACGAGATGCGTTCAGTTCCTCTTTGGAAACCATGAATCCCTGCAGAACCAACTATCAATTACATTACCACATAATCATGTATGTTATCTCAAGCCCATTGGGAAGTAGCAACTATAAAATTGGAAGTAACAACTATAAAATAGGAGTGCGTGTTTATGAAAGTTGCTAAGAGATGCAATCATATTGGTGGGTATGTCACTGACGTTAATGGAGGGATAATAAATGGTTGCTTTCTCTAGATTTACGCGTAGTCTAAAAAACTCACAGATTATCCCAGAAAATAATGGAATTTTTGGCAAGATTATATCAAAATCTGGTAGAAATTTTTGAAAATCTAGGTTACAGCTGTCAAAATTTAGGATTTTGGTTTCCCCAGGGGTTCTTGATAGTGTTGAATCTATTTCCACCATCAAAGAAACGATTCAAACACTCCAGCAATCAAATATTTTGAATTTTTTTACCGGATTCTAGAAAAAACTCTACTGTCCGGGAGATGTTGTGGCGTGGGTAGACAATGCCTTAGATTTATGTATGGGACCGGCCAAAAGATTCTTCTTCCATTAAGAATAAGATTAGTTATTGTTCAACCTGACTCACAAGCTCTTCCATCCAGAGAAGGTGCCGTATCAGTGCAGTATTTTTGAATTGTATGCACCGTAAAGATGGTGTTATAAGAAAAGTTCATAAACGTAGAAAAATACCTAGAAGATCTGAAATATATAAATATCTCCATGATATGACAAATATATTTATATAAGATATCTACAAAATATATGAGATATGAGATGATGATAAGAATGTTACAAATGAGGGTCTACTTACATACATATGCAGGTGTCCCTTCATAAACAATCATGTCCTTAGAGACATACCTCTTCTATCCTAAACATTAATTAATTAACCTTTATTATAATTATAATCATTATTTATATTTATATTTATACTATTTATATATATATTTTCTTCATAACATTGTCTTCCTCTTCAAAAGGTTTTGTCTTAAAAGCTTATTGTTGTCAAGATGTGTCCTCTCGTTTCTTTGTCTTGTAATCTATTTGCAACTTTCAGAAATCTTCAAGTTGTCATCTTTGATGATACAAGATGATAGGATCCTTGGAGTGATAAATAAAATTGTTGAACTGAGAAGGGATCTGACCATCCTAGATTAATATTTTGTGGAATCTTGTAGTTATTGGATACTTCGTGTGAATTTTTATCACAAGATTGAATTGTACTGACATTAGTAGTCTTTGGAACATAAGTTTTTTGTTTTTGGTCGGGGTGATACATATATGTAGACTGATTGAATTGTTTGCTTTTGTAATTCAGATGTTGATAAGGAGTTATTGTGGTTTGATTTTCCTTTATCTTGCGTGTGGCAATTTCCCGATTAACTTTAGAATCTTCATTTGGATTTTTCATTGTTTAAATTGCAACATCGAAATGTATTTTTACTTCAACTACCTTGTCATCGTTTTGAGTTGTGATATTCACTGGATAGGTATTCATTTTTTTTTCTTCAATGCTTCCTTCTCATTAAGTTGTTGTACCTTGTTTTCCAATGATTTTTTATCCTTCTTAAGCTTCTTAATTTGCATCAGTGATTTTTCACTATGGTCCTTAAACTGGAAAAATTTTTCAATTTTTTCAATGGTGATTTATTCAACTTCCCTTTGCATATTTTTTATTGTTTTTTTACTTTCTTGAAAAAACATTTTTGAGATATTGTATGTCTTCTGGTGTTATTGAATTTGATTTCAATGTAATGTCTTATAGTGTTATTTTTTTCTTCCTTTAGGAAATGTTAAAAACTTATTATTCATATTTAGGATAAAGGATCCTAGGTATTCCATCCATGGTGAACCTAGAATAACATAACCTTGATCCTCCCATAGGGATCGAACAAAAAATTGCTATATAAAAGTATAATCCCCAATATTTAGTTGTAAATCAGTTGTCACACTGTTTTTTATCCCAGTGGTCTACTTCTTCAATTATATTTGACTCAGGAATCACCAATTTGTTTGCGAGCTTAGAGTTTATATAATTTTTTCCTTTGGCATGAGAGATAGAAATAGTAACATATTTCCCTGTAGAAGTCACCTAATTATAAATAACACCGGAGCAGTGCTACATTAGGTTTCTAAAAATATTCCTTTACCTTTCGTCTTATTCTCCATTTTTCTTTGTTGATAATACTTTGATGTTAACAATAAACGATTCTTTTAATATATTTTTAAACTTGTTATGCCTTGAACACCTTTTAATAAAAAAAAAAATTCTACATTATAAAATACCTTAAAGGAGGAAGGGAGTGGAGATGGCGAGGGTATTGTGCTTCATACAGTCTCTGGTTAAGGCCGTTGAAGGTCACAAAGGCTACAACCTTCCAAATCTAAGCAAGTAGTATCTACATGGGGTGAATCGGTCTAAATTAATGAATTTCTTGAAGAATCCATTTTCCGATAAAGGGATTTTAGGTGTAGTTGCAGAGCTCCAGTAGGTCAATGATGGTCATGGCGGACGTAGTTGGCAGGTTTCCTACAAAGTGGAGATTTGGTTGACCTTTGGCAGAAGTAGATCCAAGTTGGAGGGCGTAAAATGACTCATTTGCATGCCAGTCCCACCTTGTTTTCCTTCAGATCTGGAGGTGGATGGGTATAGATCAGTTTAGTGGCTGCATAAGGCCACTTCCGTTGGCCTCCTAGTTAAAATTTTTCACTCTCTCTTAACCATGAGCTCATTCTTGGAGTGGACCACTCTAGTGCAGCATGTATTTCTTCTGGGCATAGATCTAGCCGAGGTTAGACTTATTGATCCCTTGCACTGTGAAAATAATGCTCCGCTCTTTAGGGAATTGGAAGAAAGCCTTGTGAATATCAGTTAAGTATTTGTCTTTTCACAGATTTATGAATTTTTCTTTATGGATCTGGGCAATGTGAGAGCTTGCATGTATTTAAATCTCTAGAAGGATGCCTCTTCATTTGTCACAACAACGGGTACGGATGGGGGTGTGAGTATTTTGCGTGTTGGGATGCCATGGAATCTACAACCCTCTATACTTGCCAATTTGGATCAACCATATCTTTGGAAAAATCAGGTGGAGAAGGACACAATCTGCTCAGCTCGGGACTTACCCACTTTAGATCTTATCAATAATACATCAAATCCAGAAGATTCTTTAAAGATACAATAGAAGAATGATTTTCAAATTTTTATTAAGAACGCAATTGGGAAATATTTTGTTTTTTGGATAGAGGAAAGGGATGTCATGGAAAATTTGAAGTACTCAATTTAGATCTAGACGGGTATCCCAATAGATCTACAAATTCTTGAATACGAAGGAAAGGTGCCTCAAAACTTGTCCAAACTAGGAGATTATGGAGTAGGAAAAGACTCCACAATAATTCTGGGTATGTGTAATATTCCTAATTATGAAATATAATGATAAACAAAGAAAAAACTAACACACACACAAAAAATTCAAAAATATAAGTAGAAACCCAAAAAATATCCAAAAACACCATCCAATTGAACCATTTTGTTATATATATGGAGCAATAGTACAATGAGGTATGAAAAGAGTGCACCTTGGCTTGCCACAATGGCAAGCTAGACAAGCCCCAGGTAGGAAAATACAATGCCCATATGTGGTAATGGGCTACCCAAATTGTGCCATACGTTGCCCTGGAGAAACTACTTTGTTTGCTAGAAAGAAACTACTTAAAGCCCATCCTCTGGTGCTCAAAAATTTTTGCAAAATTAGCCTCGGGCTCCTCTCAATTAACTCACCAAAACCTAAAAAGGGTTTGGTCTAGTTTTGACCCCGAAATTGACTCCCATATAATAGGTCCCCCTCAACTGGCTGGAAAATATGGCCTATGTGGAAGTTCACTGTAGAAACCCTCCAATCACCCCAAAATGTTGAGATTTACTCCCCCAGATGACTTCCTCAAATCCCCTAAACAATCTAGCTCCACAAATCCTCTCCTCAACTCCCCACGGGGTACCGAAAATTAGTCTCCTGCTCAGGCGCTAGAGAAGAGAAATTCATTCTGCCTTAAAGCATCATCCTTGGGCCCCAAAACTCCTCACAAGGCTTAGACTACCCCTGGAACAACTACACTTAATTTCTCCTGGCAAATACCCATTATAAAATAGATGAAATGAGTGGCACGTGATCCTCTACTGCGTCCTCCTAAAGCACGAATTAGCTTATAGAAATGGATGACAGATGCTCCAAGAATTCCACAAATATCCCTCTAATGTAGCGTGAAATTGATCTTCCTAGGGTGGTACTCGAAGTCCACCGAAAGAAGGGTGAGCTCTCCCCTTGAAAGCTTTGTGCTAAACAGCAATGTGACCCAACTAAAAAGCTTGAGAAACAAGAGAATAGTTAGATTGACAAAAGACCCCCAATAGATGTTATGCCCCTCCTATTTATAATTTTGACTTGCCTCCCCATGTTGGAACCTTCATCAAGCATTTCGACCTCCCACCTTAGCAATTCAATTTTTATCCAAGGGAGTGCGTATTTCATGAGGGGTGGCCCCAACACACCACTATACAAGTAATTTGAACTCATCTCCTTTGTATTGTTTTCCCACAAATTCATGGGTCCTCATAATAGTAAAAAATGCAAAATTGTGAAATTATTCTAGGAAGGAACATTACAGTCCTCCCCTCCCAATTGTTGCTTGTACCCAAGCAACTGCAGTGCTGGATGCTGAAGTATGTGCTCACCCTCTCAAGTCGAATCCTCATTTGGTAATTTCATCCAGTGTACCAGATATTCCATGATAGTTCTTCTCATCAACTTCCTTTCACTAGTCTCCAAAATGGCCTCCGGTTCTAACACTAGATGTCCCTCATTGTCCAGCAGAGGTAACTCTATGGCTCCTGTCACATGTTGTCCCAACACCTTTTTGAGGAATGAGACGTGGAAAACATTGTGGATATTGCTTCTGGGTGGAAGATCTAGCTCATAAACCACCTCTCCAACTCTCCTGATCACCCTGTATGGCCCATAAAAAATGGGTTGTATCTTTTCGGCCCCCTTCTGCTTCAGCATGGACTATTTGTATTTCTGATTTCTGGTAGCATTGAATGTGCTCTTAACCTCAAAATCTACAGGGAGGCTAGGACACATGTATTCCATAATACCCAGAAATCATTTTGGGAAATTCCACCGGAGACAGTTTTATTAAAATAATTAATTATTTTTAATGGGTGTTTAAGTCTAAACTTAGGAAATTAAAATAATTAAAGGGTATTAATCAAACTGAAGGTGAAACTTCTATAACCAGACAAATATCGAGTCCAAATGATCTAATCCATTGATTAGAATATAATCTAGGTCGTTTATTACTCAACTGGAGGATTATAAGAAGGACATCGATGGGCATTTGGAAAACACATCAAAGAGAGATCAAGAGATTGAGTTTCTTAGAGAAGGTAGTGCAACAGTTGCTAGAGCGTAGATCGAAATGATTTCTTGCAATGTGGGGCAAGGATAGTTCTGGTTGGAGACTTTCTTGATCTGGGAATACATCATAGAGGAGGTAGAGAGAGATCCAAAAGAGGCAGTGCATAGGCCACACTGGGTAGCGTAGGGCCACACAAAGGAAGCACAGAGCTTCAGAGGGAGTCTAAAATTCAGCTAGGAAGTTGAGTTCTAGATCCAGAAGTTATGGTGTGAGGCCAGAGACCTAGAGGAACGAAGCTCTAGACAAAAGGAGATCCGAGAATAGGTGATGCAAATCCCCAGAGAGGTTGACGTAGAACTACGTTGGCTGACACAATAGCTGCGTTGAGCCAATGTGGGGTCAGGCATCCAGGGCTTGGATCAGTGTCGTATCGCCAGTGATAGTGTGAGGTATTTCTGACTAACCTTTTTCCAGTCATATTCTCTATATTGGATAGCCAATAAGGCATCCAAAGATTGTATTCATAATACTAGTGCTTAATAATACAAACCCTTAGTGTTGCACTGGTTTTCTCGCCTTAGGTTTTTCCGAGGACATTTTTCCAAAAATAATGGTGTCATGTGTTATGTATTTCCTTCTTGCTCAGTTTCTTGTTTTCGCATTTAATTTAATTGGTGAAGGCTCTACTGTATTAGTTTCAGTATTTTCTATAGGATGTAGTAAATAATTTGTTCGGTAAATTAACAAATAGAAGAGACTTAATTAGTTGCTGCAATATAAATTTGGGTCTTCCAATTTTTTGCATGGTATCAAGCACAAGTGAAACAAGAGCGCAGAGACAAAAGAGCCCAAAGCTAAAGAGAAGGAGGGAAGTTGAAGTGTTGCGTAGGCAACAAATCAAATCTGTAGAGGGATTGCACAGTCCAAGCGAGGAGGGAAAAATTTTGGTGGGAAATATCTCTCTGAGTGGTTGACAGAGAGAAAGATTTTCAGATCGAAGTTTACCAGTGTCAGAGGGAGCAGCGCAGAGTAGTTTTTTGGTGAGACGTATTTTTCTGCAATAGTTGCTAGGGTAGAAAAGTGTCAAAAGGAAGAAGGAGACATTGTTGAGGGAATTTCTTCCTCAGAGAATTCCTAGCAAGGGAATTCGATTTCTCTATTGCTGAGCAACAGGAAAGAGGAGAAGATATACTAACTCCAGCAGGGAGTGCGTAAGCTAGCCTAGTGCTACATAGAGGAGGGAGGAGGTAGTTTGACATTCTTTTGGAAAAGATGGAAGCTAATGGGTTGTGATATGAGGATCGATTGGATGATGCATCCAACTATGTGATTTGGAAGGCAAGGATCTCATGTCTTCTATATGAGAACAATCTCAAAACCTATGTCGATAGTGTGTTAGCTGTACCTGCGGATCCAGATCTGCTCAAGAAGTACAAGGGTGAGATGGAAAAAACCAAGCAATTGATCCTTGATAGAGTGAGAGATCATGTAGTGTGTCACATTGCTGGTAAGGATACTTCCCGACATATGTGGGAAGCATTGGCTATGCTATACGAAGGATCTTCCGAGCAGTGAAAGATGTACTTGGAGTAGAATATGAGATCCATGCAGATACAGAAGGGGGAACAAATTGATCCATTCTTAACAAGGCTTTAGGAAATCTGAGACTCGTTGGAAGCTATGGGGTCAACACCTCAGCCTACCAAGATGTTGAGGCTGGCTTTGAATTTTGTTTCAGAAGAATGGCAAGTATTTGTCTAGAGCATCCTGGGTAGAGAGAGATTGCTATATTGGGAAGGGATGTGGGTGACTCTTCAACAAGAAGAGATAAGGAGAGACTTAGTCAAGTGCAAACTTGATAGCAGCAGTAGTAGTGGGATGAAGTCCAAGGTGGAGGAAGAAAATGCAGCCCTTGCATCCAAGGGGCAGTAGGAGTAGTGGAGGTAGAAGAAGGATGTCTTGAATATCAAGTGCTTATGGTGTGGCAAAATTTGGTCACTGCGCTACGCAATGTCCTATCAAGAAGAAGGACAAGGATGACAAGCATGATCTGAAGGCTGCATCCGCAAAGATCGAGGAGGAGTTTGCCAGGGTTGCCCAGATACCTCTAGGGGAGAGGTGGGGTGATCTAGTAATGTAGTTCAAAAGAAATGTAGATGGGTAGGATCCTTGAGGATTCCACCTCTTGGATCAACACCTTGCTATGGGAGCCCAAATCAGAAGTAGTAGGATGGACCAGTGTCAGTTGGTGCAGAGGAGTATCAGAGTGACAATTACAATGGATAGGAGCATTAGAGACCAAGCAGTTCAGTGCAGAATTGACAGCAATGCGGTTGGCATAGTGCAGAGTCAACAATAGCGCAAAGGCTTCAAATGGTCAGTGTAGAGACTAGCATCAGTCAAAACACCAGCAATAGATGCATCATGCTAAACACATGTTCAATATTTTGGATTTTTTTTGTTGCTGATGTAGTAGTAGTAGTAATTAGAGAAGGTTACAGTGCAGATGGAGTGTTGGCAGTGGCAGTGCCAACAACATCACAGATACAAAAATTATGAGGGTTGTAGTACAGATGCATTGTTGGAATTGGTAAGGTCACTAGAAATAGATGCAGCATTTGTGCAGTAGTTAATGGGAAGTGATGTCTGACATCAGCAACGCAAAAGGAACTGTTACAGAGTTTGGGTGATGGTTTATCAGGTTGCATTACTAGAGCACATTCCTCGCTAAGAGGGAGTGTTTTTTTCTAGGGGCATCGGATGTGCTCTTAGCCTCAAAATAATTAGGGAGGATAGGACACATATATTCCACAATACCCATAAATTGTTTTGAGAAATTCCGCCCAGAGATAGTTTTATTAAAAGAATTAATTTTTTTAATGGGCGCCTAAGTCTAATCTTAGGAAATCAAAATAATTAAAGGGTATTAATCAAATTGAGGGTGAAACTTCTAGAAGAAGATGGAGATCGAGTCCAAATAATCTAAGCCATTGATTAGAATCTAATCTGGGTCATTGATTACTCAATAGGAGGATTATAATAAGGACTTCGATGGGCATTTGAAAAACACATTGGAGAGAGATAAAGAGATCAAATTTCTCAGAGAGGGTAGTGCAACAATTGCTGGAGAGTAGGTCAAAGTGATTTCTTGCAGAGTGAGAGGGATAGTTCTTGTTGGATATTTTCTTGATCCGGGAATACATCACTGATGAGGCAGAGAGAGATCCAGAAGAGGCAACGCAGAGGCCACAATGGGCAATGTAGGGACATGCAGAGGCAACATAAAGCTTCAGAGGGAGTTTGAAATTAAGCTGGGAAGTCGAGTTCCAGAGCTAAAAGCTGGGGTGTGAGACTGAATACCCAGAGGAATGAAGCTCTAGATAGTAGGAGCTTTGGAAAGAGGTGACACAGATCCCTAGAGAGGTTGACGCAGAACTGTGTAGGCTGACATAGTAGCTGCATAGAGCCAACATGGGGCCAGCCATCCAGGGCCTAGATCAGTGTTGGATTTCCAGTGCTAGTGTGAGGTATTCCTCACTAATCTTCTTACAGTCAAATTCTCTATATTGGAAAGCCATTAAGGCATCCACTGATTGTATTCAGAATACTATTGCTTAATAATACAAACCCTCATCCACTGCACCGGTTTTCCCACATTGGGTTTTTCCAGGGACATTTGTCCAAAAAAAATGGTGTCATGTGTTGTGTATTTCTTTCTTGCTCAATTTCTTCTTTCCACATTTAATTTAATTGGTGAAGGCTGTAGCGTATTAGTTTCGATATTTGTTGTAGGATGCAGTAAATAATTTGTTCAATAAATTAACAAATACAAGATACTTAATTAGTTGTTGTAGTAGAAATTTGGGTCTTCCAAATTTTCACAAGTTGTAGGTGCAGGAAGACCAAGTCCCCCTCTTCAAAATTCCTCTCAATCTTGTGCATGTCTGCATACAATTTCTATTGATTCTGGGTTGTCAACAGGTTGTCCTTGAGAGCCTTAGGGATATCTTGGCACTCTTAGATCCAATCTTTTGCCTTTGGGGCTCGGTTGTCTCCAAAAGCAATGCCAGCAAAAGGAAAAGAATCATATCCATACAAATCACGGAAAGGTGACATATCAATGGACATGTGATGGGTGGTGTTGTAGCAATACTCTCCCAAATGCAACCACTGGATCCATGCTCGTTGTTGATCGGTCACATAGTTTTGCAGGTATCCCTCCATCCATTAGTTGACTCTCTTAGTTTGACCGTCTATCTATGGGTGGTAATTGGTACTGGGGTTGAGCTCTATGCCCACTAATAAAAAAATCTCCTACGAGAATGCTCCCATGAATCAGTTGTCCCTATCACTGACTATGGTCTTGGGAAGACCATACAAATGGAAGACCTATTTGAAAAGAAGCTTCACTACTTGCGAAGAAGAATATTGGGCTGGAATAGCACAGAAGTTTGCATACTTGTTCAACCGATCCACCACCACCACGTATATATAGTCTCTACCCTGCACCATGGGAAGCCCTATGATAAAATCCATAGAGATGCTCTCCAATTTCCCCTCAAGAATGGGAAGTGGATGTAACAACATGGATGAATGGTTCAACACTCTCTTGTTCCTCTAACAAGCCTCACACTCCTGTACATGCCTCAACAAATCTCCCTTGAGGTCCTTCCATGTGAAGTGTTCTATGACCGTCCTATACGTTTTCAGGAACCCCTAGTGTCATGACAATAGGGAGTCATGGGCTACGTGGAGAATATTCTACCTAAACTATGAACCCTGCACCAAAAATATGTGCCTTTTTTAGTAGATGACGCTATCCATCATCTTGTAGTGTTCATCAGTATGGGTGACCTCTAAGATCTTGCACACCCTTCGATCTTTGTGGTACTCTACCAACAACTGTGCTTTCTAATCATGGTATATGCTCATGAGTGAAATTGTCACAGGCCTCATGGATAATGCATCCACTACTAAATTATGTTTTCCCTTGACATACTCAATATTAAAATCACAAGTGTGAACTTTTCTTACCCACTTCTTCTACCTGTCATTGAGGCCCTTCTGCCCCAAAAAATGGTGAAGACTGTTGTGGTCAGTCTTCACTCTAAACTTGTTGCCCACCAAGTACTACCAAAATTTGGCCAATGCATGCATAATGGCCAACATATCCTTGTCATAAATGGAATACGACCTCTCATGCAGAAGGAGTTTCCAACTCTCAAACGCGATGGGGTGCCCATCCTGTGACAAAATTGTGCCAACACCTTCAAAAGTTGCATCACACTCCAAGTTGAATGGCTGAATGAAATCAGGGAGTGATAATATTGGACAACTGCTCATCACTTCCTTGAGGTGCTCAAACGTTGTTTGTGCCTTTTCTGTCCATGCGAAGGCCCCCTTCTTGGTCAAATTAGTGAGGGGAGATGCCAACTGAGAGAAACCCTTAACGCACTTCTTGTAGTAGGTGCATATGCCCACAAAACCCCTCAACTTAGTCACATTTCGGGGTACTTTCCAATCCCGGATGGCCTTGATCTTCTCCTCATGCACCCTCATGCTATCCTCTCCAATAATATACCCTAAATAAAGCATCTTTGTCAACCCAAACTCGCACTTGGACATATTGTCGTAGAATTGTTGCCCCTATAAAATGTGCAACACCACCTCCAAGTGTTGTAGGTGCTTCTCCCAGGTTCCGTTTAGATTAAAATGTCATTGAAGAATACCAATACAAATTTCCACAACTTCCTATGAAACACATGGTTCATGCAGGATTGGAAAGCGCCAGGTGTATTGGTCAGACCAAAAGGCATAACCAATAACTCAAAATTCCCATAGTGGCATCTGAAGGTCATCTTAGGGATGTCCTGATCCCTCACTCTGATCTAGTGGTACCTTGAATGCAAGTCTATCTTAGAGAATTACTTGGCTCCTCTAAGATCATCCATTAGTTCATCAATGCTTGGAATGAGGTAGCGGTTCTTCAAGGTCCTCTTCTTGAGTGCCCATTAATCTATGCACATGTGCAACATCCCATCCTTCTTCTTCACCAAAACAACTGATGAAGCGAAGGGGCTAGATATGGGCCTAATGTGCCCAAGTGCCATCAAATTCTGAAAGGATCACTCAATCGCATCCTTGTAGGCCTTGGGATTTATATAATAATGGCCACATGTACCCCGACTCTAGCTCAATCATGTGCTCAACCCTCGGTGAGGTGGTTGCCCTGGTGTAATGTCCCCAAACACTACTGGGTACCTATCTAGATTGGCCTGAATGTCAGGGTGTGGTAGCTTGGGCAGAAACCTAGCCTCATAGATCCTTAACTTCACTGCTCACTCAATGTCCCCATGTCTCAAGTCAACCTCCATCCTGTGTGTTGAAACTGTCTGTGGGGAGTATGAATGCATGCCTCGAAGAACAACTAGTTTTCCATCCGACCCTATAAACTCCATCTCCAACTTCCTCCAATTGTAGTGACCCATCCAAGAGAATAGAGCCACTGGCCACCCATCACCACATTGGCGTTAGTTACATCCACCATGAAGAAATGATCCGTCACTAAATAGTTCCCATGGTCACTATGAAAGCGGGGACATATCGGGTACATTCTTGTTGATTGATGTAGCATCGGATGTGATCTAGTCTCAAAACTTTGCAAATAGGCTAAGACACGTGCATTCTACAATACCCAGAAATCGTTAGGGAAAATTCCACCTAGAGATGATTTCATTAAAATAACTAATCATTTTTAATGTATTCCTAAGTCTAAACTTAGGAAATGTGATTAATTAAAGGGTATTATTTAAATTTGGTGTGAATCTTTTAGAAGAAGACAAGGACCAACTCCCAATTAATATTAGCCTTTTATTATGTTTTAATCTTGTCCATTGGTGCTCCAACAAGATATTATAAGAAGGATTTTGATGGGTGCTTAGAGGACACACTAAGAAAGTGATATCTAGAGATCGAATTTCTCAAGCGTAGTAGCATTGAGTTTTCAGAGAGAGATAGAGTGACCTTCTTGTGGTAAGGGTCAAGGATAGTAGAACGGAGGGGATTTTTCTAGTTCTGGAAAGTGTAATATAGAGAATGCATTGGGAGGTTCAGAGAGGCAGCGCACTTCCATGCAAAGGAAGTGCAGTGCTTCAGAGGGAGTTCGTAATTCAGCTGGGTAAGTCGAGTTCTAGAGCCAGAAGCTGAGGTGTGAGTCTGTAGGATCAGAGGATCGAGTTCCAGTCAACAAAATGTCAAAGGAGAAGGGTGATGCAATTCCTAGAGGCTTTGACATAGATCTACATAGGCTGACGTAGAGATTATGCAGATGTAGCGTGGGGCTAGCCATCCAAAGCCTAGATCAGATTCAGATCACCAATGACAGTGTTAGAATTACTACATCTTTGCTAGTGTATTCTCTGTATCAGATTGTCAGTTTGGTCATCTAAAGATTTGTACTGAGAAACTTTTGCATAATAATTAAAACCCTCAGTGGTTGCACCAACTTTCCCTGCATTCGGTTTTTCGAGGACATTTGTCCAAAAACAACAGTGTATTTGTGTGTGTGTGTTTAATAATTTCCTACACAATATTTTGTTTACAAAGTATTTTATGTTATGAAGGGTGAAGTGATTTTATTTCGATATTTACTGTGTAACAATGTAAATAACTTGATTAAGAAATTAATAAATAGGAGAGATTTTAATGAGTTGTTGCAGTAGGGAATCAAGTCACTGATTTTTTCACATGCTATCAGAGTGCAGGTGAAGCAGATCTCAGTTGAAGGCAGAAGAGGGAGTTCAAAAACACTGCATAGGCAACATTTTGAAACCCCAAATAGGCTACATAGTCCATTGGCTAGGAGGGATAATTTTTGTGAAAATTACTTCTCTAAGTGAGTCGACAGAAAGTAACTTTTGTGGATCGAAGATTCGTAGAGGCAAAAGGGAGCAACACAACAGTTTCCATGCAAAGAAAATCTTCATATGGGGCACAGTCATTTTGCAGCAATTGCTGGAAAAGTAGCTTCAAATGGAAAGAAGAGCACACATTGAGGGAATTCCTTCCTCAGGGGACTTCTAGCCAAGAAGTTAAAATTTTACTAGTAGAGAAGCAGTAGTTGTGTGCGGGATTTCTCACTCCATAAGGGAGTGTGAATAGCTAGAAACACCTGCGCAGAGAAGGGGAAGAAGTGCGAAATTTTTAGAGAGATGGCATCAGTTGGGTTGATATATCAAGATCGGTTGGAGGGAGCCTCCAACTATGTGATCTGGAAGGCTAGGATTTCCTGCCTTCTAGATGAGCATGACCTCAAAACTTATTCGATAGTGTGGTAGTTGTACTTGCTAATGCAGATCCACTTAATAAATACAAGAAGGAGATGGCGAAATCTAAGAGGTTGATCCTTGATGGAGTTTGAGATCACATAGTTTATCACATAGCTATCCAAGATAGTGCCCGACAGATGTGGGAGGCCCTAGCTACATTGTACGAAGGATCTACCGAGCAGTAGAAGATGTACCTTGAGGAGAAGTTGGGATGCATGAGGATGTAGAAAGGGGAGCATATAGCCCCTTCCTTAATAGGCTTCAGGATGTCCGAGATCAGTTGGCTTCAGTAGGATCAGTGCCCCAACCTACAGATTTTGTAGGATTAGCTCTAAATAGCGTTTCCAAAGAATGGAAATTTCTCGTCCAAAGTATCCTGGGAAAAGAAAAACTTCCAAATTGGGAGCGTGTGTGGGATGATCTACAACACGTGGAGATGAGGAAAGATCTAGTGAAGATAACCATCAGTGGTGCTAGCAGCAACAGTGGAATGAAGTAAGTAAAGAAGGAGGAGACTGCAACCCTCGCATCATAGGGGAAGGAGGAGCAGCACAGGAGAGAGAAGGACGTTTCAAAGATCAAGTGCTTCAGGTGTGATGAGCTCAGCCACTACAACTCTCCGTGTCCTCTCAGAAATAAGGACAAGGAAAGGAAGTAGGATCAGTAAGCTGCATCCGCAGAGATTGACATGTTGTCCTCCAGATTGGAGGAAGAGTTTGCCATGATTGTCAAGTTACCTCCAGGAGTGAGGTGGGGTGATATGGAGTTGTAGCCCCATAGAGCTAGAGGTTGGGTGGGATTCTTCAGGAGGTCCACCTCTTAAATCAAGACCTTGCTACAGGAGCCCATAATCAACAGTAGCAGGATGGATCAATGGCAGTTGGTGTAGTCAAGTGCCATAGTGGTAGATGTAGTAGTTAGTAGCAGTGAGATTCTACACAACACAGAGAAGAGTTGGCAGCAATGCAGTTGGCATAGTGCAAATTCAGTAGCAACATAGCAGCTTCAGTGATAGTACAAAGGCTAGCAGCAATCAAAACTCGGATGATGGATGCATCATGCTAACCACAATTGGTTCAGTAATTTGGATGCTTTTCCATTGTAGTTGTTGCAGTTGCAACAACAACAGTTGGAGAAGGTTGTAGTGCAGATGCAGTGTTGGCAGCAGTTCAACAAGGTCAGTAGCAACATGGATACATCAACCTGAGTTGCACAGTAGTTGGTGGGCAATGGGGCCAAACATTAGCAACATGACAAGAGATGGTGTAAAGACAGAGTGATGCTTCAGTGGGTTGCAGCACTAGAGCACATTCCTCGCTAAGAGGGAGTGTTTATTTTTGTAGCATCATATGTGCTCTAGAGGCTAAGACACATGCTTTCTCCAATACCTAGAAAATGTTTGGGAAAAATCCACCTAGAGATGATTTAATTAAAATAATTAATCATTTTTAATGTATTCCTAAGTCTAAACTTAGGAAATGTGATTAATTAAAGGGTATTAATTAAATCTAGTGTGAATCTTCTAGAAGAAGAGGATGATCAACTCCCAATTAATCTTAGCTTTTGATTATGTTTTAATCTTGGCCATTAGTGCTCCAAGGAAACATTATAAGAAGGAGTTTGATGGGCACTTGGAGGACACACAGAGATAGTTAGATCTAGAGATCGAATTTCTTAAGAGTATCAATGTTGAGTTGTCAGAGAGAGATCGAATGATCTTCTTCCAGTGAGGGGCAGGGATAGTAGATCGACAAGGATTTTTCTAGTTCCGAAGAGTGCAAGACAAAGAAGGCATCAAGGGATTCATAGAGGCAGCGTAGTGCTTCAGAGGGAGTCTGTAATTCATCTAGGTAAGTCGATTTCTAGAGCCATAAGCCGGGGTGTGAGTCTATAGGGTTAGAGGATCGATTTTCAATCAGTAGAAGGTTGGAGGAGAAGAGTGACATAGTTCCTAGAAGTTGTGACAAAGATCTACGTAGGTTAGTGTAGAGACGACGTAGAGGCAACGTGGAACTAGGCATCTAGAGCATGGAAGATTCAGATTGCCATTGACAATGTGAGTATATTTCTCACTACCTCTTTGCTAGTTTATTCTCAGTATCATATTTCCGGTTTGGGGATCTAAAGATTTGTACTCATAAACTTTTACTTAATAATTAAAACCATCAGTTGTTGCACTAGTTTTCCCACATTGGGTTTTTTTGGGGACATTTGTCCAAAACAATAGGGTATTTGTGTGTGTGTTTATTTCTTTCCTACGTAGTATTTTATGTTGTGAAGGCTGCAGTAGATTTTGATATTTACTTAGTAATACTGTAAATAACTTGATTCAAAAATTAACAAGTATGAAAAATTTAATGAGTTGTTGCAGTAGGGAATCAGGTCACCGATTTTTCACAATTGCATGGTACTATCCCCCATCACAAGGACTGGGAACTCATCAAACTCCTCGGTAGTGATACTCCACCTCTGAACCATCTGTGCATCGATGGAATTGTGGGTGGCCCCACTGTCTACCAAAGACATGTTGCCCCTACACTATGCCTTTGATCCTCAAAGTTAACAAATTGGGAACCCCAGGTAAGGGTGCAAGAACCCCTCCTGCCGGTGCGAAAGGTGCTCCCCCTAATGGTGGTGGTGGAGGTAGCCCCCTCTCAACATGTGTCTCGCTATCACCCCCACCTATATCCAACTCTAAGTCCTCCTCCTGGTCACTGTTAGAGAAAACCTCAATGTAATAGGCCTTGCTCATTGTGCATCTATGGTTTGGTCCCCAAGGCTCTTGATAGGTGAAGCATAGCTTCCTTCTCCAAAGGTCTCTCCTAGCCTCCTCATCCAACTGTCCATGCCCCTAGTTAGCTCTCGGTGGTGTCTCTCCACCTTTACTAGAACACTGGTTTGGGTGGTATCTATGTTTTGGTTTTGCATAGAGCATCCTGCAAGTCTCGGGATTTACCGACTGCATCTTGCAAAGTGGTGGGTACGTTGGACCTCACCTAACCCCTGAGTGGGCAATGTCCCTTCCTAACTTATTTTGTTACATGTTTAATTTCCCACAATTTTGGATGATTTTGAAGACCGTGGAACCCACTCAATTTTGACATAGGGACTTAGGAAAGAAAAAGAGGTTGAATTACTTTAGTAGTGGAATGTGGGGGCCACCCACATGGTAAAAATGCACTTGGTTAGATGAAGAGTTCGAATAGCCTTGGAGGGAAGTCGAATGACAGGGAGAAGGGGCCCACATGTGTAGGTAGGCCCACAAAATTATAAATAGGAGGAGCTCATCTTCACAAAGGCATATTTTGACATATTGAACTCAATCTTAGTTGCTCAAGCTGCTTCGCTGGGTTACTCACTGTTTAGCATGAGCTCTCCAAGCGAAGAATTCACCCTCTCTTCAGTGGACCACAAGTGCCACCCTAGTGAGGATCCTTTCTAGCCTTTCGAGAGATTATAGGTGGATATTCAGAGCCCCTAATTCATCCATCATTCAGTGAGTGCATACTCCACAAGGACGTAGTGGTGGAACACGCAAGAGATAATTCAATAATTCAATGGCTTTCCAAGGAGCAACTGTCGAAGGAGTTTTGGTGAAGGAAGTACAAGGGAAGACTATCCTTCGAGAGGATTTAGGGGGCTGGAGATTTCTGTTTGGGATCAACATGATTGCTAGCACTCAGGGCCAACACAGGAATTCCTACTGGGAACATGTGGAAATTCATGGGTTAGTTTGTGGAGTGAGTGCTTGCCGGGAGAGATAAGGGAAATTTTAGAAAAGATTATCTCATCCATTTTTGTGTGTTTGGGAGGAATTATTTAAGATTTACAAGCAGGTCATACCTTATAGTTCTTAGAGGAGGACGCAACTCTTGGGAGGTTGAATTTTCCGGGTCAAAACCAAGCCAAACCCTTTTTGGGTTTTGATGTGTTTTAATTGAGGAGTGTGGGGCTAATTTGGTAGAATTTTCTGAGCACCAACAACGGGGTTTCTAGTAGCATCTTTGCAGCAGACAACACAGTTTCACAAGGGTAGCGCAAAGCATCATTGCAGTAGTTATTTCTGCCATCTGGGCTTGACATACTATCGCTTGGGCTTGATCACACTTGCCTTTAAGGCAAGCCCAGGTTAATATCTTCCACATTATTGTACTTTTATCCTAGATTATAATAAAATGGCTTAGTTGTTGGATATTTCTGGACTTTCTATGGATGTGCACTAGATGTTTCAATTTCTTGGTGTTGTTTCTATTGTTTACTTTGCTTATCATTATTTTTCCTAGTTTGGGACATTACAATGGTATCAAAGCCTAGATCTTGGCTCATCCATGCGAGACTTTACTATGAGTGAGGAGGATAGACTATATATCACCTATAGGAGATAGAGGTACTAAAGCCGGAAGAGGGAGTTAGATATTACACCAAACACTAAGGAGCCTGGGAAGGTTATGGTAGTAGAATACATGGTGGAAACTAGGAGTAAGGAGGATATGGGCTTTGAGAACCGCTTGAAGGCCTTTAGTGATTTACTGAAGGGGAAGAAGGAGATGTTGGATGAGATCAAACAGCAGAACTGAGACTGAAGCATCCACCGAGATTTCCTATTTGGGGAGACTTTTGGGGCCTCCCAACAGTATGACCACCCTTCACCAGCTACTCACCCACTAGCCTCAGGTGGGGCAACTAGGACCACGTTTCCTTCTTTCCTACCATTAGAACCAAGTGAGAAGGGTGGACCAGATGAAAAAACGCCCATGGGGGAGTATTTTAGGGAATGGAAATCCATGGGGGAATATTTCAAGGTAGCCCTATCTTCCAGAGATTACTTCTAGCTTAAGAAAAATGAGAAGGGCAGGAATTATGGAGGCCAGTGCATGTAGAGCTCAAAGTTGCAATGTACTATTGGGAGGATGTACTTACCTACATATGATGGCACTACCAAGTGCACAACTCGGGCTTGGGTGGAAAAGCTAGATACTTATTTCCAACTCAACAAGATGGCGGAGGTAGAAACCATTAAAATGGCTACCCTACACTTGGAGGGGGAGGCACACAACTGGCGATTTCATAGCTTGTCCACTCTGGGGCATGCCAATGTGACTTCCTATGTGGATTTCACAAGGAGAGTGGTGGGTCATTTTGATCAGAGGGATCCGAAGGCTCACTTCAAGGAGTTGGCCCAACTCAGACAGACGAGTCATCCAAATCAGTATATATCAGAGTTTTTGAGGGTCTCAATCATGGTACCGAATTTGTTGGATGCTAAGAGGGTGTACATGTTCATAAAGGGGTTGCTCAATCCATTGCATGGACTGGTGAAGTCATGCAGACCCTCTACTCTACAGGAGGCTATGACATGTGCTAGAGACCTACAGTGTGCCATCCCCAAGACCTGCACACCTATTCCATCATGTACTCCTTACCATCAGAAGGGAATTGATACTAGATCACCACCACAGAGAGAAACCACAGGGTGTGGGTAGCTAGATGAGGAGACTCAGAGGGGCCTCAAGAGGAGGAAACTGTGATGTCGGGATCCATGGGCACTAGGCCATCAATTCAGAGTAGGCAAGGCCCATTATATTGAGGTATTTTTGGATAATGATGAGGAGGAAGATGTGGAGTTGGAGTATGGTGGGAGAGGAAGTGAGGGTTCGACAGAGAGGGGACCACCACCATATTGGGGAGCATCTTTTACATCATCTAGGGGAGTCCTTGCTTCCTTATGTGGGGTCCCCAAATTTCTAACCTTGAGGATCAGAGGAGCAGTGCAAGGGCAATGTGCCTCAGTCCTAGTAGACAATGGGGCTACCCACAACTTCATTTATGATCAAATGGTCTAGAGTAGTGGCATCAACCCAATAGATTTTGAGGGTTTTTTTCGTTCAGGTGCTAGGGGATAGGACAATGCAATGCACTCTCTATGTTCTCGCTTTGAGAGTGACCATGGGGAACTACTCGATGACGTACCATTTCTTTGTAGTGGACGTACTGGACACCAACATAGTGATGGGTGTCTAATGGCTATACTCCCTTGGCCGAGTCACCACTGATTGGAGGAAGCTAGAGATAGAGTTCACTGGGCTAGATGACAAATTGGTAGTCCTTAGGGACATGCACTCCTATCCTCCACAAACAATTCCAGCACATCAGATGGAGGTAGATTTGAGGCAAGGAGGCATAGTGTGGGACTTGGAGCCGACGATTTCAGAGGCTAGGGGATAGGCCAACCACCACACCCAGACATGCAGGCCATACTAGATAGATACTCAGTGGTATTTGGGGACATTCCTTCGGGGCAACAACTAAATAGGGGATTCGAGCACACCATTGAGTTGTAGCTAGGTGTGCAGGCAGTTATTACTACCCCTTATAGGCACGCCAAGACCTATAAGGATGAGATTAAGTGGGCCATCAGGGACTTGTTGGCGTTGGGCCACATTAGGCCGAGTACTAGTCCCTTTGCTTGTTTAGTGGTGTTGGTGAAGAACAAGGATAGAACCTTGCACATGTGCATTGATTACAAAGCGCTCAACAAGAAGACTTTGAAGAACCAATACCCCATGTTGTACATCGATGAGTTGATGGATGAGCTTAGAGGAGATAAGTACTTCTCTAAGATAGATTTGTGCTCGGGGTACCATCAGATAAGGGTGAGGGACGAGGACATCCCTATGACGAGCTTCAGATGCCATTATGGGAATTTCGAGTTTTTGGTCATGCCATTTGGGTTGACCAATGTACCTACTACCTTCTAGTTGTGTATGAACCATGAGTTTCAGGGGCAGTTGAGGAGGTTTGTATTCATGTTTTTCCTAGTTGTGGCAGGAGGACTTGGTATTTAGGGTCAAATTGCTGGGGTCAAAACTAGACCAAACCCTTTCTGGGTTTTTATGAGTTTGTTGAGGGGGGTTTGGAGATAAATTTGCATAATTTTCTGGGCTGTTGTTAGGCCATAAATCCCCTCTTTGTTCAGCAGTATGTTTTATTGTTCAATCAGTAATTGCCCCATTTTGTGGGTTTCCTGTGTGGTTGGTTTGGGGTAGATTCCTTTTTGGGTTTGGTTGAGTATTTTTCGAAGAATATGAAACTGCATTTTCAGGGGATTCCAAGTACCACATAGGGTTATTCTTCACATTTTCAGTGCAACAAAAGTTTCCAATTTATGGGTCTACGCAGAAGGATATCGGGCCAAAGTTTTCTAACACTTGGGAGTTATCTCTTCCACCTGGGTTGCTCCATCTTGCTTATGCAAGCGCAGGTTCACGTGTTCCTTGCTACATGTACTCCTTACAACTCATAATTTAATAAAATGGCTTAGCTTATTTGTCCAGTTTCTTAGTGTTTTTTATGGTTCATGCTTAATCGTGATTTTATTTTCTATAGCCTAATTCATGTGTCTGTTATTAGTTGTAAATTTCAATCTGGAACATTACAGTGGTATGAGAGCATGATCTTGGCGCAACTGTGGGAAACCAGTAAGGTCATGGAAGATTTGGGTATGAGTGCATAATGACTGGTGAAACTGGAGACAAACCCATGGTTCAAGGGAAATCTAGTATGCAGAAATTCTGTGGTGGAATCCATTGGGACAATGAGGGGTTGGCCCAATTGAGGAGGGTGACAAACCAAACCCATCTTTTTCCATTCATCAGAGTCACTAGAGGCACATAGACCATGGGAGTTCAACCAACTACACCATGTGGGGTAAGTCGATAGACTCAGGACACCATATTTCCTCAAAAGGAGCAGATAGGCCAGGGACAGTTAGAGGGTGAGACCAAGGGGCGATTTTGCTAGTGGAGACCTGAATTTAGATATCTAAAGCCTGAGGAGGAGGAGGTTGAGCATGACGTTGAGGGCCCATAGGATGGTGAGGATCACATCAATATACCCGATGGGGCATAGGAGTCACCATTGTTAGAGACCTCTTTAATAGTCCCACTTGACACCTTGGTGGGGAGGAGAGAGCCTACACCCATAGAGCCATCTATTGAGGAGGTTCCACCCATGGATGAGATGCCAATAATTTATAAGGCATCTAGAGCCGTGACCAACTTTACAGGTGATATATGGCCACGAAAGTTCCATCAGTTCCAAGCTGACCTTCTAGCACTAAAAGGGAATGTCACGTTAGTGCGAGGGGCTATTTTGCAATAGAATGAGGAGATGGAGCGTATGAGAGTAGTTTGTGATGATTCCATGGCCAAATTAACTCACGTTGGGGAGTTGGATGCCCTACTGGTGCAGATAGAGTGCACGTTGAAGCATGAGAGCAGCCCTCTTCGGGCATACATAGACAGGGTTGGAAACACCATTAGGTTACCTTTACCCATTGGAGAGAGAGATAGTGTTACCTAGTTAGATTTCATGTGTTGACTAGGATAACGAGATGAGACGACCCGAGTTTCACAGGGTGTAGCACCCACATGCTAGGGTTGTTCTATGTTCAGGAGTTCGTGCATTTGATCCCTCTATTGGGGTTGGATGGTGAGAGATTCTGAGTTGGTACCTAGTGGAGTGGGCTATGGAGATGGTAGTGGACCCGATTGTGGCTCAGCAGGAGTTTCCAAGCACAGGGGATGCTGGAAGTCCAGATTGGCATTAGGATCTGGGAGGGACCACCTAACATTTCCTAGGTATACCAATTGACTACGACCTGGATGGTATAGTTGACCTAGAAGTTGAGCTTGCACATTCACTAGGGGAGGTTCGGTCAGCACCAGTGGCCAACCCATTTTTGGGCAGACTCCTTGGGTTGTCTTGGTATGATGATTATACATGGTGTCTTAGGATGATCAACATACTCTGGTAGGAGTTTGTTGGAGGAGGTGGCATTGGCAGGCCACTAGAAAGTGCCTTGTATGGAGATGGGGATTCTTCGCATTTGTGTGGAGAAAAGAGGACAGAGAAGAGCAGAATAGTGGTGGCATCACTAGTGACACCCAGGGAGATTCACTTCTTGGGTTCCTTAAGGAGGATTTGGAGGGGATATCCATTCACTGGAGGGTATGATGATGCAATGATGTAGGTGATGATATTGGTCAAGTGTGGGCTGACACATAAGCACACAATTTTAGGCCATCACATCCAGGGATGTGTGGAAGCATCTAGTGTTGAGCAGTGGTCTACAGGTGGGCATGGAGATGCATGGTGGTGTGTCGTAGTGTGTTGGGTTGTGTTGTGGAGTGGGAGTGGCTCAAATTGCATTGCGTACATGCAAGGAGTGACCAGTGCAGTGACACAGTCGAGACATAGGACGGTATAGGATGGTATATCCATAGTCGGGGGTATCCCGTGGTGTACATGGATGGGTTCTGACATACAATGGCATGTCAAGGAGTGTTGTGTTGCTTGGTGTTATGAAGTGATGCATGGTGCAGCGCAACGAGCTCTTGGAGAATTGCCTCTAAGGAGGCCTATGGACAGCAGCGTTAGGTGTACCATTGGATGCAGCTCACCTAAGATCGATGAGGACATTGTTGAGCATTTGGGGACACCATGTTTAGTTGAGACAAGACTTTGAGGGGGTTATCAGCAAATCCGAGATGGATAGAGGGTCATCCATAGGATTACTCTTGAGTATTCCAATAGATTCTTGATCATACCATTTGGGACATTCCCACCCATCATCCTCCAGTGTTTCTTAAAGTTGCAAAGTGTTTGGTTGTTGCTGCATGAAACTCACCATTTGGCTAGCAGGGCATGGGAGGCTCACCCTAGGAAGTTGGATGAGAGACCATGTGTCATGAGCCAAGAGAAGACTCTCTAGTTGAGATGCTTGGTAGGTGCAAGAGTTGATGGATAGAGGCTTAGGTATGGCGTTGTTGATTGTCAAGGTAGCATATGTTCCACCCTTGGGCTCACACTTGGGGAGTCAATCGAGAGGGAGTTGCATGTTTATTTTTCAGTTGGACATCTTGAGGTGTTAGGTGAGCGTGAGGTGCGATGGATGGTATTCCTTGTTGGTAGGATGATGCCTAGGTTTCCAGCAGTACTAGGGCACATCATCACGAGCTGGGATAAAAGATCTTGTTGTGTGATTTGGAAGATGCGAAGTAGTTGGTTATTCGCAGCACAAGTTCTTGATGCTCGATGCCTACCTATTGGATACCTACAAGAGTCAGAGATAGGAAACATATGGGTCCTAACAACTAGCAGCATATCACAGTAGCATGCATAGAGGATTGGGGGTTGTGGACCTCTAGTATGGTTATGGGATCTAGGGATCTAGTGGATTGGCGAGATACTATACTCCTCCTTGAGCATAGTCAATATAACAGGCAAACTTATTCATTCACAAGCGAACACATGGGGGACCACTGAAGCCATCACCATAGAGTGAGGCAGGGTGTTGCTCAGGATTGGGGCCAACCATGGAGTGATAGGCACTCACACTATTGAGTTGCATTGGCAGGTTGGGCCTAGCCTTGTTCATCTCATAGATTTTTGTTGAGAGTTATGGGAGAGGAGGCTCTGGTACGAGCATGAAATGTAGTCAGTGATGACTAGGGTGCCGTGGGATCAGCAAGATAGTTTCTTGCTGCGATGGGTATGGGACCCTAACGTCATAGTACTTAGTAGTTTAGTTATCCATAGGGGTGAGTTGGATTCTACAGGGGAAGGTAATCCAGATCTTCCATTTGGTTTGAGTGACTCATTGATGGTGCCAGGAACTTCACTGGTGTGGCAGGGTGATTGGCAGAAGGGGATCAGGGGAAGCTCGGGTAGACAAGGGTTCAATCCCACCAGGATTGGATTACATCTTCAGGGTCCACCCCTAAAGTGCACGAGAGGGACTATTTGATAGAGCAGTTTCATGAGGAGATGCTCAAGATAGTATACTACCATGATGCTCAAGTTAGTGGCGGCCTGCAGAGTCGAGAGCCTATGATGAGCTAGACAATGAATGGAGTGTGGGATGCTTCACGCCAGTCAGGATGGCTTGGGATCCTAGTAGGTCAGGGTAGAGATCAGAGATGACTCGGTGGTACATTTGGGACCCCGGTATTATGTGCAGAGATCCTTGGGTTCAGCTAATCGAGAATTTGCTTGTTCAGGCATTGCTTGAGGACAAGTGATTTTTGTTGGGGAGGACTGTAATGTCCACAATTAAATTAATTTGGCTAAGAAGAATTTTTATTTTTCCAATTAGGTGTTGGGAAATATTTTTGCATGTAAACTTAACTAAAGTGGATGGAGGGATTCACCACTTAACTTTTGGAAAGATGGAGGCCACCAACATTAGAGAAAAAGGAAAGATTAAATTAGTAGTGGGATGTGGGGCCACACAAAAAGGGGAATTCAAACCCCTTAGGAAAATTGAATTGCTAAGGGAAGGAGGTCAAAATATTGGATGGAGGGACCCACATGAGGAGGCAAGAAGAAATTATAAATAGAAGAAGCATAGAAGCTATTGGAGTCTTTGGTTCATTCATCTATTTCCTTTGTTGCTCAAGTTGTTTAGCTGGGTCACAAGTGTTGCTTAGTGTTGGGCCTCCAAAATGTCTTTAAAATGACATCCACTTTCGCCTTTATCGCTACCATTTCACTCACATGTCACAACTCCATAACCATATAATCTTTCATTAGCCACCATTTTCATAAATATATGGGTTAGGATCCTTATTTACCAAAGTTATTTATTTTATGTGTTTAAAGTGAATTTATGATTAAAAACTAGGAAATTAACATGGTTTCATGTAACTATATTTGTGGCTTGAGTTTCATGACATGTGTAGGTCATTTGGAAGCTTCCAAGGCACCCTTATGTGGCTTCCAATGCTCAAATTTGAATTCCCTTCAAAGGATATTTGGATAAAGGTCAAAGAAGGATATGTGTCCTATTTGGATTGTAATTCTATGAGGTGTTTCATCATTTCTTATTTGGATTAGAACTCTATGAGACACTTAGGGGATATGTGTCTCACTATGAGCCATTTGGTTGTAACTATATGAGATTTTAGTGGATCTTCATTAAATAAGGTAGCTTCTTATGTTTTTGTATAAATAGGAGAGCCTTCGCCTTTGAAAGGCATGTGTAACATTGAAGAAATGCTCATATTGTTAATAGAGAATTTGGAGCTTATACTTGGAGATTTGAATATTTAGTTTTGCTTGCATATGGAGCTTCTTCACTTGCCATCCTCATACACCATTGGAATGGCCATCTAATGATTGTGAGATTTAATTGATTTTATAGATTAAAATTCATTTGCTTTCTTAGTATTAGTTTTAGAATGACTATGTAATCTTTGCTTTTCTAAAAATATTTCAATAGGGAAGATTTATGTATTTTCTAATTGGATTAAGTTTGAGGCAAGGGCTCATAGTTATTTAGTTTCCTTTCATGTTCAATTATTTACTTTCTTAGATCAAACCATAAATTCATTGTATAATTGAATAAAGGATTAGGCTAAGAAGGTGCTTCAAATTGGGTGATTGAATGTTCAACCTATGCAATCATTGAGCTTTACTTTTTCGTGCTTTTATATTTGTTTTTAAGATCCTCATTTAATTGCATTAACTGATATTCCTAAAGATCATTCTAAGAAATTGATTTATCATATTTCAAGATTGAATGGTTGAATATTTGATACATGCAATTACTGAGTTATTTTCTGCACACTTTGCTTTCTTTTCTAGGACATTAGAAGTTAAAGTATAAATAGTTGCTTACACATCATCTCAAGAAGGTAACACTTCATAATTGAATGCTGGAGTAACTAACCATACATTAGTTGTTTTTTATTTCAAAGGTTAGTTGAATTTCATTTTCATTATTTGATTTCATAGATTAAATGAATTGTTTTTTTATTTATTTTGCAGTTAGATTGAACTAAACTGAATTACAATTTCTAGCACATACAGTGTATGCATGCTTCACAAGTTTACGAAACCCTCGGGTTGACAAATTAAATGATAAGCAATCATTTTTCCCCAACACCTAGCACAAAGTTCTCCAAGGAGAGGACTCACCCTTCTTTTCGTGCACTTCAAATCCCACCCTAGGGAGGTTAAATTGTACCACTTTAGAGAGGAGTTGGAGGGATTCAGAGCCAAACATTTAATCACTCACTTAGCCAGTGCGTATTCCAAGAGAACAAAGGAGAGGATATACTTGGGTCATTTTGGTGGTCTTCGGAGTAGCAATTGCTGAGATAATTTTGGCATAGGAGCTTCAGTGGGATATCAGCCTTTTGGAGGAGTTTAGGAGCAAGAGATCGCTGCTTGAAGACAACATGATTTGGAGCATCCAGGGCCAACGCAGAAGCTACTCACTAGGCACACATGGGAGTTTCTGGGATGTGTTTTGGAGCTGGAATTTGCCGGGAGAAATAAGGAGAACCTTGGTGCAGTGTAACTCAACATTTCGAAAGTGATTGGAGGTATTTTTCTGGGAGTTTGTAGGCAGGCCGTATTTCCCAGTTGTTGGAGGAGGACGTGGTATTTGGGGCCAAATTTCGGGGGTCATAACTAGACCAAACCCTTTTTGGGTTTTTGTGGGTTTGTTGAGAGGAGTTTGGAGTTAAATTTGCAGAATTTTCTAGGTAGTTTTCAGGCCATAAATCCCCTCTTTGTTGAAAAGTACATTTTATTATTTAGTCGATAATTGCACCATATTGTGGGTTTTTCAGGTGGTTGGTTTGGGGCAGATTCTTTTCTGCATTTTGTGGAGTATTTTTGGGAGAAGCTACAACTAACTTTTTAGGGGATTCTGGACACCAAATAGGGTTATTTTCAGCATTTTCAGTGCAACTGTTGCCAATTTTTGGGTCTGCGCAAAAGGATATTGGGATGAAGTTTCCTAACTGTTGGGAGTTATCTCTTCCACATGGGTTGCTCCAGCTTGCTTATGCAAGCGAGGTTCACTTGTTCGTTGCTACATGTACCCCTTACAACTCATAATTTAATCAAATGGCTTAGCTTATTTGTCCAGTTTCTTGGTGTTTTTGATGGTTCATGCTTAATCATGATTTTATTTGTTATAGCCTAATTCATTTGTCTGTTATTAGCTGTAAATTTCAATTTGGAGCATTACATAGGGAGCGAATTTTTACTACCAAAGTGTACATGAGATGTTGAGTGGTAGAATTAGAGGATAGTGCATCAAGTATTCGAAGGGTTATCTTGCCTTCAATGGACATATCAACATATTTGGATGCATGTTCTTGCTTCGTGTTTTACTTTTAAAGCATTCCATATTTCCTCGAGCAAAGTTTGCATATTTGGAGGCGTTCCATAGCATTGGAAATTCTACTAGAGTTCCTTATGTTACAAAAGAACATTTCACATGCAAACATCATCTCCAAGGGCAAGCACATACTTGTAGGTGAAATGCTCATCATCCGTAGGGATATTATGATGTGTTATGACTATATTTATTGATGGAGGAGCCAAATTCATGAGTTCACTCTACATTCCATCTCATTTGTTGCACACATATCTATGATATCCATGTTTAAGGGAATGTTTAAGCAGTTAAAGACATTAAATCACATTAGAAGAGGAGCACCTTAACCAAGTAGATGACATGTGGAAAACAAATACTTATTTTAGGAGCACCTTAGATGGAAAGATGCAAAAGACACCTCTAAGTGATCCATTTGAATTAATGAATCATAGTTTATGGGTGCGCTCTATGAAGAAATGTATAGAGTGGCACATATATCAAGAAAAAATCATTGTTTGATGGGAATCTCATTCAATGGTGATGACAAATATCACATTGACCCTTTCAAAGCATGTAAACTAATGAGTCGAGTGCTTATGAGTGGAATACATTGCTTTGGGTAATCTAGAGTCTAGACCATTGTTTTATTATTTTATTCCCAAAGAAAGTGAAAAGGAAAACCTATAAAATGAGGATCTCACTTCACTTGCAAGGTGCGTGTTCATTGTTGAGAAGTACACTATACCATTGTGCCGGAAATTGAAGATCGCTTTGCAGGTTTGTGGAGTACCATGTGGAAATATTCAGGACTGCCATCTTCCACTGTAATGCTGATTGTTATGTGTTTTTCATATTCTCTTTTGTTTGAGATATTTCTGATGTTAAAGGGTTTTGTTAATCAGCATACAAAGTTTGAAGAGTGACATGTTTGTCCTCTCAAGAGTTATTCATTTCAGATTTTGATTATCTAATGTATTGGGGCTGTTATTTGAATAGCAAAATGTATTGTGCTTCATATATTCAGAGTTGATGCTATATATAAAGGGAAATGTTTAACAAGAGTTCTAGATCATCCCATTGAGCTTAGTACATTGGCCGAAAGTGAATTCTGCAGACCCATTGTAACCAAAATTAAGTGGCTATGTTCTGATGATGAACTACAACAAGTGGTTCGAAATGCATAAACATTAAAATCGATATATGATTTCGTGTGGAAAATATTTGGAATAAAATTAATGTTGTTCATAGCATGATTGAGGGTTTAATATGTCATATGATTAAGTTCTCCAAATCCTTCAAATGTTTTGACTCCATAAGTCCAAGGATAAGGAAATTATCTACTTAAATTTGCCACCATATATCTATTGAAAACTATAAATTTCTGTTTTTTCCACATTTGATAATATGTATATGGTTTTAAGGGTAGATTGGTAATCCCATCAGGGAAACCCTTTGTGCTCACCAACACAAAGTGGGGGAAGTGTCCACTAAGGTGATAGATTTTAGAAACTCCAAGTTGCCCTAGGTTTGCATCGTTACAAGTGTAGGTCTAGAAGGTAACACCACCTATCAGCTATGGGGTAGGACACCCAAACCAGAGGCTAAATGAATATTTTTCGAAGCGTCTGATTGAAGTATATTGTTCACTTACAAGTGAGCCCAAAATGGCAAAATTGAAGTAGAATTTTCAACTATTCCCACGTGAACGTGAAGAACATCCAATATCCTTGAAGGCAATGAACCTAAAAGCTTCCAAGGGATAGAATGCTAACCGACGGCAAGAGAAAAACTTCTCCATGATCGCACGCAGCACATCTAATAGATTTAGTACGTGGTAGAGTGTGATCTAAAGTCACATCATCCAAAACTATTGTGCGTTCATTTGCTGCATGATGAATTTCATTTCTGTAGACACAATTATTCTCTGCAACCTCCTGCAAAAAATTCAACCAAAATTGTATGAATTAATTCTACTGAGGAAGCAAAAGTTACATTAATATTAACTCTTTGTCTCTGGTAATTGTTGTTCCTATAAAGATTAAAAGAACACCGTATAACTAGGATAAAAAAAATTTGTTTACTAAAAAGGCAATATAAATCGATTTTTTTTCGTAGATGCTCTTTCTAACAAAGAGAAGATTTTGATGTTCCAGTCTTATTTTTAATCGATGACCAAACACTTATAATAACGTCTAACACTTGTAGCCTAGCGCGTTAAGCACCTTTCGCAGGAAGGAATTGATCTCTGCATTTTTAATTTTTTTTTTCTCAAAAGAATACAACCTTTTTCTTTTGAAATAAAAGAATCACAAAGAACAAATAGTTAAAGATTGCTTCTACTCACTGACCTGGTGACCACAATTGTGGCATGCATACACTAAAATCTTCTTCTCCTTGTTTTCTTCCGGATACGACATATTGTTACTGCGCATATCAAAATAATAATAATAATGAAACAAAAGTGCATTGTATATTGTCATTAATGGACTACAACACTAATAGTAATATGAAACAATCCACGTCAGGAAATATCCCTATACAAGGTAGCAAAACATGCGGTTTGCGGTAGCAAAAGTGGCGGAGAAGAAGCAAACAGTAAAATAAAAAGCAAAGACCAGAAGAGGGAATGAAATATGTTTGTGTTTGTGAGAGAAATTAAGAGATTTGCTTTCTAGTTTTCGGTTTGGAGAGTGGTAATGGAATTAGGGTTTACGGTTTTACAAGATATTTAACCAGTGGCATCATTTTATAATGGAAAATAGTGGCAAGGAAATTTCATATTTTGTGGAAACAAATTATTTAGGCCAAGTCAAAATTGCTTTAGGAGACAAATAGGGAAGTGGATTTGGGTAAATGCAAAATAATATCGACCCAATTTTAAAGCACAAATTTGCTCGCTTTAAATGGAAACAAAGAATAAGAAAATAGTACTAGAGAAAGAAAACAAATAAGTGCAGCAAAAATGAAGAAGAGTCAACCAACTACAGTCCCACATCTACACGTCTTACTTGGTCATCAATCCATCTACACGTCTTACTTGGTCATCAATCTCTATGTTCAGGAACTGATGAAGGCCGGGGCAAGGATGGAAATTTTTTAAGCCAAAGAACAGGGAAGGGACCACAAAATTTCAAATCACACTTGCAAATCGATGTTTAATGGAAGGTAATAGGATTTTAAAAGATCAGGTAACAATGCTACAAGAGGCTTTAGAGACAGGAAAACAAGAATGGGAAAACATGAAGACAACATGGAAAACCATGAAAGAATTAATAGAAACAAACAAGGAAGTGATCATCTCTAAAGCAATTAAGGTGGATACACAAATATTTCTATAGGTAGCCTTTTCTGAAAAGAAGGCAAAAGAGAACAAGAGGACAAACATTCCAAAAGAAATCAAAACCAAAGTTGAGGAGTCTAATGGTTACATAAAGATGGAGGAAAAAAAATATATAAGTGCTCGTAGAGCACAGAAAAGAGAACACAAAGGAAGAACAAATAGGGAAACAAACTTTATTATCAGAGGAATAAGAGACCATGGAAAGAATGAAAGCACTCTCAATTTGACAATTGACTTTTTGAAAGAGAAATTACATTGGAAAGGGAAAATTTTCCAAGCAAGGAGGGTGGGAAAGATATGTGAAGAGAGGCCTCGTTCCATAAAAGTCATCATGGAAAGTGTGCAAGACAAACACTATCTATTAAGCAAAAAGAAACTCTTGAAAGGATCAAACTTCTTCTTAGATGAAGCTCTAACTAGAAAACAACAAGAGGAGAGAAGAGAAGAATTGGAGAAAATTAGAGCAGCAAGAAACGAAGGGAAAAAACATCATTGTACAATGGTAAAGAAATTATTACAGTGTTTGGGCCTCATGACAAAGCAAGGTAGCGAGATGGAAGTAAAGAAAAAAAAGTTAATTCCATAATAGGGAGGAAAGCAACAAGATCAACATGAATGAAAAGGGGTGAAGACTCAAATTTGAGTCTTGTGTGCCAAACTACGTAGCAATCAAATTCTACCTAGGTCTACCTAAGTCTAGTTTGTTGGAACTGTAGAGGTTACACTTAGAGGAGGGGACTTGGGATAGGGTCTATTGCAAAAGGTAGAGACATAATTTGTCTCACAAAAACTCATGAACATGATGGTTATAAAACTCCTATGTTTGATGGTTATTTGAAATTAGCAGTTTGGAACAAGGCAACATAAAATGGCAAAGGGTATGGAGGAGTATTGGTTTTAATAAAAGAAAAATAAGGCCATCACATTCTATTAGTGAAAGAAGATACAAATAAACAATATTTATGGTTCAAAATAATAGAAAATGAGAACCACATAAGAATTGCAGCATGCTATTTTGCACCTCAAGTCTCAAGAACTTACAAAAATAAGGGGCTAGACAACAAAGACCCATATGCAGCTTTAAAACAAGATATGGTCACATATACTCAGTAGGGAGAAGTTCTTTTAGTGGGATACTTCAATGCTAGAACAACAAATCAACAAACTAGTATTCTTTGTTGCAAAGAGGATCACAATCCTATCTGGCTCACTGAAGAAGAGAATCCCCAATGGTTGAGATGTTCAGAAGATGACAAAGTTAGCAATCATTTTGGAGAGGAGTTGTTCACGTTGTGTGGTGCTTTCAACTTAATTATCTGCAATGGTTTAGATAGATGGAAAGGGTCTAGGAACTTCACTTGCAACGCATACAATGGGGAAAACATTGTTGACTATGTTATTTGTTCACAAAGCTTAATAGAAATGATAGATGAAGTTAAGATTGGAGAGAATATGTGGGACTTAAAATCAGACCATAACCCAATTTATATAAAGCAATCTTGGTTAGAAGAAAGGAAACATAGGAGGAAAACTCAATGTTCTCGACAATCAATATCAATGGGTAAAATTGCACTATCTTCAAAGCAATGCTGGGGAGATCAATTTAGGTTGGGAGAGTGGTTCCCAAAGCCTCAACAGTCACAAGTTAACAATTATAATTTAGGATGCACTTGAGAAGTGTAAAAGAGAAAAAAATAGGGAATCAGAATCAAATTGTTTTCTGTAAATGCTTGGTTTGATGACGAATGCAAAATAGAAAGGAAAACATTGAAAAAGGCAGGTGAGGAGAAGATGAATGTAAATTTTTATAAGTAGATTTTAAAAAGGAAAAAAGAAGAGTTCATGCAAACAAGGCGAGAATAGTTAATATATCTAGGAAAGAATAATCCAAAGCTTTTTCAGCAGGAACTTCAACTAAGGAAGAAGCAAACTAAAAATAATATTACAACCAATCAATGGTTTGACTATGTAAGACAACTCTATGAGAAAGAATCAAAGGATGAGCCTCCTCCTAGGATCAACACAACTACAAAGATTTTCACATTACAGGAAGTGGAGACGAGAACTAAGAAGTTGGAAACAAGAAAGGCAAAGGGCTTGGTCAAACTTCAAGTAGAATATCTAAAGTGTGGAATGAACATTCTGGCATCTCACATCATGGAAATATTCAACAATGTCATTCAACAAGGATTCCCAAGAGATTGGACAACTAGTCTAGCAATACACCTTTTAAAAGTGCAGATATTAATAATCCTTCCAACTATAACACCATCATGATCAACCCTTTGTTTGCAAATCTCTTTAATGACATGGTAGGAAATAGAATTAGTAAGTGGGTAGAAGTGAAAGAAATGAGGGAAAAAGCGCAAGCAGGTTTTAGGCCAAAACATTCTACAGTAGATCATGCTATCATGTTGAGACACATTATTGAAAAGGTATGGGGGGACAAAGAAGAAGTATCTTGCTACTTTTTTGACTTCAAAAAGGCATTTGACATGGTCCCTAGAGATAAGTTGTGGAGTAGAATGGAAGAACTTGAAATTCTTGTGCGTTATAGAGTCGTTGTCCATAAGCTTTATGAAGAGGTGAAAGTAAAAATTAGAACTTGAAGCAAATTGATAAAATTCAAAAGTGCTTGATCATGAGTAAGTTAAAATAAAATGTTCGGTTACTTATGAGATAATGTTGAGTGAAATAGAAGCAACTCCCATCGAAGCAATTGCTATGGTGCATCTCATAAGGTACCTAAAAGGAATTGAGAAAATGGGAGTAGGTAGATGGCCTAAATTTATCTTCAATGAAGGCATGAGTGAAATAAAGAAATCGGGGATGAGACAAAACAAAAAATGGATGAAAAAATGGAATATTGACCTCAATGTCTGTCCCACAAATAGCAAGGAGTTAAATAATTTTGTTATGGATAAGTTCCGTAAACGTATATGGGGAAAATGGTTGGGTAGAAAGAAGAAGTACTATGTTCAAGAATTCAATCCCACTTGTGATCTCCAACAAAAAGAGTAAATTGGAGCTAGCATTCCATGGAGAGAAAATATTCTTATTGCTCAATTAAGAACTAACTCTCATCAAATTCAGTGCCAAACGAGTTGGTGTAAAATAACTAAAGAAGTTTAGGAAGAACGGGTGTGTACTTTTTGCACTTTTGGGGCAGTGGAATCGGAAAAACATTTCATTGTGGAATGTTATGCTTTTAGAGACATTAGAGACAATTACGACAGTTTGTTAACATCAGTTCCTTGGCATTGTCTTTTCCGTGAGGGACTATTAGAAGGTTAGGTCAGCTCATCATTAATTTGAGTAAGAAAAGGATTGAATTGTAAAAGGTGAAAAGCAGGGAGCCTAGTGGTCCCATAGACTATTTTTAGTCTCATGGACGTTAAAATTTCATTCAATCATAGTGTCATGAAGTATCTATGAAACCAATACACCTCTGGCTAGGAAACTTGCCTAAAGAAAAATATTATCTCCAGTTAAAATAAACATAAATTATTTTAGACGAAAAATACATCTCCAGTCAATAGCAACATAAATTATTTTACACGAAAAATACATTGTTATAAACCATATCCCTACACCTAAAGCCAATGTAGGAAGAGCATGGAATTAACTTATTTTGATGTGTAGTGATACGTGATGATAAAATCCAAAACAATATCTAAAGCAGAGAGATGCAACAACTACTAGGAAATTGTCCTATGCTAAATAGTTAGGAAAAATGTTCTCTAATCAAAAGACAATATAACATGACATAGAAATACACTCTTGTAAACTTTCTAAAAGACCTAAAATACAACAAACATCGCAATCTAGGGTTATTGTGAATGAAAGTTTGATTGACATATAAGGTTATGTAACAATCAAGTCCAATATTGTCTATATAGTTGGAAGTCCAATAGTCTTGTATATAGGAATTTACCGATTTCCAACAACAAAGTAACATGTCATCAACATGGATCCTAATGTGACTAAACTTGTCCATAATATTATTGCACTTAATACCTTAGCATAGGATGAGCCTTATGATGATAAAATCCTTATGCATGCAAGAATTACTAGTTACTACTGCATGACCAAAAATATGCCATAAATAACTATCACAATTTCTATGACACCATCATAGGGGACAGTGGATAGGATGCAAGACTAGAGAGTGAAAGACTTGAACCAAAGAATAATCATAGTTCAATAATACATTTCCAAATCTAGTCTAATAAGAGAAAAACTAGGCTGAAGACAAATGAAACTACCCAAAAAAATTCTTTTGGTCCAGATTGCCCTCCTATTTATACAAGCTACTTTCTCAAAGAGCTAAAATTTTCCAAAATATTGTTATTTTTACAGTGCAACTAATCATAAAGGATTTTTGTACAGTTAGACTGATTGGTCATTCACATCTATCAAATTATCCTTGAGATCAAAATAAACGCAGATAAATGCTTAAGAAACAAACAATGAAAATAGTACAATACTAAAGTGTTTATAATAATATGTTCTAGTTCCCTAGGCCACCACCAGTGACAACCAATAAAAATTTGGATATAGAGCATTTAAAGCTCCATATAATGGGGTATGCACTGTTACCTAGAAAAAAGTGGATAACACATAGGAGAAAATTTTATCCTCCTTGGACAACCAACCAACCAGCAACCCTATATGGGATCAAGCATAATATGATGCCAAGATCTTCCACTTCTTCTTCTAGTTACATTTCCCTCTCCCATCTAGCATTCCTTATTGAAGGAAAGTGATTCATCCATTAGAAATTACTTTAACCATTTTGCAACCATATTCTTTCACTTAATATTATGGGCATATTAATATGGATCAAGGAGAAAACTATATGCTTGACCGATCTTGATTGTATTATTGTTCCCTCTCTTCACTTAGAAGGTTATTCTTTGACTCTATTCCAGTGGAACCTCTTCTAATCCCTTAGGGTTTTAGGAATGGCACTACTAGGGAGTCTTTGATTGAAGTAGTGTGTCCAAGATATTTCATACTTACCACTTTCAATCGTTCCTCTTATACATCTCCATTCTTTGGGCTAGTGGTCACTAGTCATTGGAATTAGAACATTTTCATCCTCATCCTTGATTTTGGGCTCGAAAAACTTTTCCATGGAGGTTGATGTAGCTAAAACAAATATAAAAGCATAAAAAATCTATAATGAAAGAAAAAGATAAAATGCAAAAGATTGATAGGATATTTGATTTACATGTGGGGCAAAAGCATAGAATGAGATCTACCCACCTCATTAGCATCATTTAGTTCCTCAAGCACATGATGCTACATCTATAAAGGGAACTCTTGCATTCTCCCTGTTAGCCACCAAAAAGTAGGTAATGCCATAGGAGAAAAAATATCTTCTTTGGACAACCAACCAACAAGCCCACATTACCCAATATATGATGAAATGCCATATTCCTCTGCCATTTGCACTAGTCATACACCTCTCACCATCCTACAGTCCACTTGAAGGAAGGTGGCTCATCATTCAGCAAGTAATTTAACCATTTTGAAATCATGTGCTTTTACTTAATGGTTTGGGAATATTAACATGGATTAAGGGGGGATCTGGATGATTAACCAATCTTGACTGTGAACCTATCCTCTCTCCTTACCAAGGAGGTTATTCATTGACCCTAATCTAGTGGGGCATCCTCTGAGGCATTAGGAGGGGCACTATTTGGGAAACTTGGATTGAAGTAGTATGTCCATAATTATCCCATACTTGCTACTTTCCACTATTCCCAGATTTCATATCCATCCTTTGGGTTTGTTATCATTGGTTCATTTGGATTGGTACCCTCATATCTTCATCATTGATTTATCATGAGAAAATTTTCCTTGGAGGTTGATGAAGCTAAGAAAAAGGTAAAACCATAAGATGTACACAATTAAAGAAAAGAAAGTTAAAATACAAAACATGGCTGGGACATTAATTAGCACATGGGAAAAATCCTAGCATGAGATCTCTCCCCCCCCCCCCCCCCAATTAGTCATCAACTAGTTACTAAGTACTTGATGCTCCATCATATAATAAAGGAACCCTTATACATCCCCACCTTGATGAGAAAGAAGGTGACTCATCATTAAGGGATAAATTAATGTTATATCATTGAAAGAAAGCATGGACACCTAATTTATTCTCCTTATTAAAGAATTATAAAAAAAGAATTAAAAGGTGCACTAGATGGGTGAAAAAAGTAGGTTGTGGAAAGGGGTAACTCATGCCTCCATGATTATTCCCTCCTTACATCTATACACTCTGGATGATGGACCTCCATCAGCTAGTCCCATGACCATGGCACCTTTCCTTGAAGTCTTTCCCATCCATTGCCACTATTTTCACTAACACCTATAAATTGAAGGGTTGACTTACGGCATGTCGCCTCCCCTTAGGGGTTGGAAGAACCTGATAGGATTGACCATCTAACCATCCCTAATACAGGTATGGAATACTTTTATGGGACTTGCTCTAATTATATATTTGAAGGTGATCTCAATTTGAATTATTATTATGCCCTTAACAATTAAATATGGTCCATTATGATGCATCTATGGTAATTGTCCCTAATTATTGGTGGCTTTCACTTGATCTTGAGATGTTTTTTTCTAGGTGGCATTTCATACAACAATAGAGGCCTTGAGGGAACATTTCATTTTTCCACTACACATCATTCCCAAGTAGTTCTACACTTCTAGAGAGTAGTGACGTCCTTGCAAATGTAGCATTGGCCATCCAGAGCACAACATTGGGCACTTTGATGACTCCATAATATGATTGACACCTCAAATCACCCTCAAATGTTGAAATGTTGAGCTCCTCTTTCTTGGTGTAGGATATTCTTGATGATGTACCCAACAGACCCAATATGCCCCCAAGCTCGCCTTAACACTATTTGATGGGCATGACTTGATTTAGAGTTCAGATGATGATGGTCATCCCTAGGATGAAAAGGGATGGTTTGCACTAGCACTTGGAGCCCCAACACTAGAGAGAGATGATGCCATGTCACCATTATAGCCCTTGAGAAGGTGACTTAGGGAACCTAGAGCATGGTTTTAACACTTGGAGGCATTTTGAGGCATTTCTTAAGGGCTTCCCCTCAAGGATTATAGTTGATTATTATGATGGGACATCCCACTAGCCCATCCATGCACTTTCACAGAATTTATCACCCAAAAGGGCATGACATCATGCTTATGGAGGATATTGACCCATAAATGTGGGATTTTATGGCATAGTTTTATTAATTTGAGCTATGGGGTTAGTTTGTAACCCCTTACCTCGATGAACACTCAAATTTAAACTTGTTTTAGGGCTTGTATGCTAATTTTATTTTATAAATGTGAGGGATAGACCTGATGTATATAAAGGATCCCTCACTCAACTTTATTGATTGTTGGGTCCCTATAATACTAGTGATTATCCCATTACTATTGTAGTTATACCCCTTATTAATATCGTTGTGCCCCTATTGTCCCCATATTGTTATTACTATGCCCCATAGAATCCCTCTATTGTTATTTTTGTGGCTTTATATTATTATTGTTAGGTCGGTTGGTTATATTGTGACTCCTTAGACTCCTATATATAGAAAGGAGGTTTTTGTCATTGAATCATCCAAGAATTGTTCATTTGTGTAATGTAAAGGAGGTTTCCCCCTCGAAGAGGCTGAATTCTAAGGCGTTGATCTATCTTTTCTTGAGCCAGTTTCTTAACATTTGGTATCAGAGCTTTGGATTCTAGGGTTTCACTGCTCCAAACAGGTCATCGTGGAATTTTCATTATAATGTTTTTTCTGCGACGTTTCAGAAGTTGAAAAAAAAAACCATTTGCGAAGACATCGCGCTAAATCTTGGGTCTGAATTTCAGAGCTTTTTGCGCTATATTTGCGGAGATATGACCTGAGGAAGTTGGTCTTTTTGCAGACTCCTAAATTACATTCCAAACACGTGGCTTGGGGAAAATTGTCATAACTTTTTCTCTGAGTATTGGATTGAAATTTCATAAGACGGTACAGAAAGAGGATGGACTGTAGTTTCTTCAATATATTTTTCAGAGCTAAAGGTCGAAACAGTGACTCGTGGCACGTCGTACAAGTTCACTCTACTGAACTAGTCTATAATCAAGTCACTGTGGGATATTTCGCATAACTCTTCCTTGGAGAATCCAATTTGGATCAGACTGGTGGCATTGGAAAGAGCACACAGAGGGCTACCATAGGTCACAATTTCAGAACTGGATGTTTTGAAAGTACAGAGATACATCAGAGGCAATATTGAGCTCCTACAAAGAAAAAAAGGTGTGTAGATTCTTTTAAATTTATGCTTAAGATTGGTTTGAAAATTTATTTTGAAGGAATTCAAAGGGCTAGTAAAGCATTATTATCTGTAATTGATGCCTCGAGGAAAGAAAATGCAAACACCTAGTAAGGAACCTGAAAGCTCTAGCATGACTCATGAAGAAGAGGAAGAAATGCTACATGATATATCAAAATTACAAGACCAAGTGCAAAGAATGTCAGCCTCACAAAAGCTAACAGAAGCTAAGATTAATGGCATGGAATCTAAGATAAAAGGCATGGAAGCTAAGATGAATGGCATGGAAGCTAAGATGGACGATTGGAAGACAGATTTGAAGATATACATGGACGATTGGAAGACAGATTTGAAGATAGACATGGACGATTGGAAGACAGATTTGAAGACATACATGGATGAATTGAAGATAAATATGAATAAGCTACTACAAGAAATGGTCACTAAGGGTGAAAGGGTAGCAAAGGAAACTCATGATGAGAACAAAAGAAATGTTAATCATGATTCCATAGAATCTAATATGGGATCGAAGACCCATCATATTCCAAAAATCGATATGAGTAAATTTGATGGCAAGGATCCCGCAACATGGATATTACAGATGGAGCAATTTTTCGATTTCAATAATGTGCAAAACACACAAAAGGTACATATTGCAACTTTATATTTGGAACCAAGTCATTTTGTATGGTATCAATGGCTTTGCTCTCGTAAACAATTTATCACTTGGGCAATTTTTACGGAAGAATTGCTAGCACATTATGAGGATACAAAAAGCAACACTTTTTTTAGCCAATTGATAAGTCTCAAACAAAAGGGTTCAATAATGGAGCACATTGAGGAGTTCCAAAAATTGAACATAAGGGTAAAAGATATTCCAGAGGAGCATAGGAATGATGTGTTCATAGGGTCTTTAAAGGATAATATCCAACATGATGTTCGCCTTTGGGAACCTGATTCATTAGAGAAGGCATTCAGGTTAGCAAGAAAAATGGAAAGCAAAAATTATGGCAACCAGGAAGCATACCACTCACAACTATAAAGACGGAAGTTTTGTTGCTGCTAGTCTTCCACAACCTATAAGGTTGATACACAACAATTGGAAGAAAAAAGAGCAAAGGGCTTTGTTACAGTTGTGATAGCAAATACACTAAAGGTCATAAGTGTGCTGAGAAGAAATTATTCTACATAGATTGTGAAGAGGAAGAAGAAAAGGAGCAAGAAAGGTCAAAAGAAGAGGATATACTCCAGGAACAAAGCCTAGATAAGGAAGAAATGAATCCGACCATATCTTGTAATGCATTGGCGGGAATTACCACTCCTCAAACCATCAAGATAGAAGGACAAATCAAGAAGAAAAAATTAATAGTGTTGATTGATTTAGGAAGTACCCACAATTTTATTCATTGTAAGGTAGCCAAAGAATTGAATTGCTTCCTATATCCAGCACCAGAGTGTCAAGTGATGATTGCAATGGAGGAACAATAAATTGCTCTGGAAAATGCCATAATGTCAAGCTATCATGGGAGAATATGTATTGACTAGCCCAATGCTTTCCATTCCAATGGGAGGTGCTGATGTTGTACTAGGAGTCCAATGGCTACAATCCTTGGGTACAATAGATTTTAATTTTCAAGAACTTTCATCAAATTTTCTACAGAAGGAAAGGAAGTTGAATTAAGGGGTATTGCAGGGAAACCAAGAAAGATAATCAACTCTAATGTTATGGCAAAGCTTCTAAAAAAGGAGCAAGGAGGTGTAATTGCACAATTATGCTTGCTGGATGTTTCCACATCGGAATCATCTATTTCTCCAATCTCCAAAAAGTCCTGGACAATCATTCCAAGGTATTTGAGACTCCCAAAGGTCTCCCAACTATGCATGATCATGATCATGCTATTCATCTGATTCCAGGAATTGTTCCTCCAAACATCAGGCCGTACAGATATCCCTATGCCCAAAAGAG
>APFE031123180.1:140391-165527 GCA_000404065.3 Pinus taeda
GGTTATATTATGACTCCTTAGACTCCTAATATAGAAAGGAGGTTTTGTCATTTGAATCATCCAAGAATTGTTCATTTATGTAATGTAAAGGAGGTTTCCCCCTCGAAGAGGCTGAATTCTAAGGCGTTGATCTATCTTTTCTATCTTTTGTTGAGTTGGTTTCTTAACATTCATCAACACACTTGCGATTAGGCCCCTCTTTTAAGGCATGACTAACCTTTATCTAATTCATTACCTGTGGATATGTGAATTTTATGGAGTATTTTATATTGGATATTTTCTTTTGGAATGGAGATGTCATTTTGGGATTGAAAGAAGGCATTTTCGTGGAATAAATGTAATTTTATTGCCAATTTTCATTTTTTTACATGCAGTTGAATTAATTCTAGGGTTTTTCTATAATCCATGACTAAAGCATAATATTTTGTGATAAATATTGGTTAATTTTTCATTTTAAAACATTTCTTCCTTGAAATCCATAGAAGAAATCCTAGTGTGCATCTCCTCTTTAATTTTTTCCCTTAAAAAAAGATATTTAGGGTTTTCTAAAATTGAAAACAAATCCCCCCCCTCCCCCACAACTTATTCCAATCATTTGTAATTATGTCTAAAACTTACCCTAAGAATCCATCATCTAAGTAGGATTAGGCATTGGTAAATTTTGTTTTTATCAAAAAGCTCCAAAATATTAAATTTTCTCCTCTTTATTTTTCCTAGGCATTTAAGGCAAGATACTATGGTTTTTTCCTAGAGCCTAATTAATCTAGGGTATGGTGGATGTATGTTTGTGCAATAAAAAAATAATATTTATCTTTTCAATCATTTTGAACACAAAATATCTAACTACAGATGGTAAATCTTCCCCTAGGAGGGCTAATGTCATCATGCTCTAAACAATTTTCTGTCTTGGAAACCCTAACCCTATCCTAGGTTGAACTTGAGGCTTAGATTAAGGGTTTGCTCTATTGTTGTTTTTACCTAATATTTTAGCAAACCCTTTCTTTGACTTTTGTATGTCAAGGTATTCCTTTTTTGTTGCATATCGAGAAAACCTAGATTATACAAGTCTTTAGCCAATCTAAGTGCATGATACATTGCTCCTTTATCAAGAAAATTAAGCCTTTGTCAATCGTAGAGTGTCTTCACCTAACCTATATTTTCATCTCCTTGAACCCTAAAAGTTAGAATATCCTTATAGGTGAGTAGGAGGAAGCCTCCCTTGTGGTGATATTCCACTAAAAAGTAGGAGGAAGATTGTTGAGATGATAGTGGAAATGTCCCTCATTGTCGCTACAAGGCCTAGCCCTTGTCTTGTGAGTACTCTCACAAGGCTTGCTAGATTTTATGACAATTGTCCCAACCTTGATGAGCGGTAAACCGAATCGTCATTAAGGTGTAATGGAAGATCTAAAAAACCAATCTTGCCCCCCCAATTTATGTATCTAAATCAAGAGAAATCATAAATAAGTAAAAGGTGCACCAGAGGGGTAAAAAAGCAGGCCAAGGAAAGGGGTAACTCATGCCACCATGATTTCTCCGTCCTTATATCTATACACTCAAGATGTTGGACCTCCATTAGCTAGTCACTTAGTTATGACACATTTCCTTGAAGTCTTTCCCACTCTGTAACCAACATTTTCAAACACACCTATAAATTGACTGGCTAACCTAGGGCATGCAACTCCCCCTTCACGACTGAAAACACCTAATAGGGTCATCCATCTTGTTATTTTGGGGTAGCATCAGATGTGTTCTAAGTCTCAAATTTTGCAGGGAGGCTTGGGCATAGGTATTCCAAAGAACACAAAAAGCGTTTTGGGAAATTCCACCCAAAAGTGATTTTATTAAAATAATTAATATTTTTAATGGGGTTCCTAAGTCTAAACTTCAGAAAATTAAAATATTAATGGGTATTAATCTAATAAGGGCTTAAACTTCTAGAAAAAGCCACAAATCAAGCCAAAAAGGTTTGAGCCTTTCTTTATGTTTTAATCCAGGTCGTTGGTTGTCCAACAAGAAGATATAAAAAGGGGCTTGAGGGTCATTTGGAAAACACATAAAGAGATCGAGAAAATCAATTTTCTGAAGTGAGAAGTTCTGAGGAGGAAAATCGATTGATAAGATCTTGCAGCAGAGGGGTAGTGAGAATCTGGCAGAAGTAATTTTTGGATATTATGAGGCAGATGGAGAATAGAAAGATGTCCAGAGGAAGGTTGATGCTGGCCCACGCAGTGCTAACATAGAGGCAGTGCAATACTTGAGGTGAAGTCAAGTTCCTGCTGAGAGAATTCAAAATTCAATTGTCGGAAGCCAGGGTGTGAATCTGGGAGGTAGAAGGTCAATTTATCAGCTAGTAGAGGATCCAGATGAGAGGCAACATAATACCCAGGAGGGGTGATGTAGTTCTGCACAGAGGCCACGCAGAGGGTGACGTAGAGCCTCTAGAGAAGTAGGATCAGTCACTGATTCTCTAGTGACAGGGTGAGATCATTTCACTGATATTTTGTTCAGTATTCTCTCTATATCATATTGCTAGTTCAACATCCTAGAATTGTACTTAGATTTTCTCCTGCATAATAATAAAACCCTCAGATTTGCTACACCAGTTTTCCCACATTGGGTTTTTCCATGGACTATTTGTCCAAAAATAATTGTGTCATATGTATTTTATTTTTCTTTCTTTCTTGGTATTTTGTTTCAACATATATGTTAGTGAAGTATGCAGATGTATTTGCTTCAATATTTACTATAAGACACAGTAAATAACTTGCATGAATTAACGAGTAGGTGAAGTAACATCAGTTTGCTGCAGTAGGGATTCCAGCTTAGGAATTTTCACATGGTATTAGAGCTACTGTAGGTGAGACAAGAAGAGCAGAACCAGAAACCCTAACACTGAGAAGAAGGGAAAATCGACCTATTGCAGGAGGCAACAAGTTGAAACCCCATAGGATTTGTGCAGTTCTAGTGAGAGGGCTGAAAATTCAAGGTAATCTCTCTCCGAGTGAGTTGACGGAAAGAAAGAGCTTCTAGTTTGAATTTTTCCATGGCAAACAGATTAGTGTTGAGCCTGAATGTAAGGAGAAGTTGGTGGATGAAGATTTTTCAGTGGGCAATTTTTCCGGGCTAAAAGAAGTTTGAAGGAAGAAGAAGAGCATAGTGAGGGAATACTTCCTTAGTGATTTCTTACCAAGGAAACCAACATTTCTCATTTGCAGAGCAGCAAAGGAGCAACAACTTACTAGCTCCATCAGGGAGTTCGTAAGTCAGCCTAGGAGCTATGTAGTAGGGAGAAAGAGGGATTTGTTTGACATTTTTTGGAGGAGATGGCAACCAGTGCCTTGAGGGATTAGGGCAGGTTGGACGAGGCTTCTAACTATGCCATCTGGAAGGCTAGAATGACCTTCCTTCTTGATGAGCATGTCGTCAAAACTTATGTTGATAATGTGGTGGTTGTCCTAACTGATGCAAATCTACTGAAGAAGTACAAAGATAAGATGGCTAAGGTGAAGAGAATGATCTTGGATGGAGTCAAGGAGCATGTGGTTTGCCGCAATGCTAGCAAAGGGACCACTAAGGAAATGGGGGATGCCTTTGCCACATTCTATTAGGGATCTTCAGAGCAGCAGAAGATGTACTTAGAGTAGAATTTGAGATTTGGTCAGATGCAAAAGGGAGAACATGTGGATCCTTTCCTCACGAAACTAAAGGAGGCTAGTGATGAACTGTCAACTGCAGGACATACACCTCAGGATTCGGAGTTAGTGAGAAGGGCTCTAAATTTTGACTTGGATGATTGGAAAATATTTTTCCAGAGTATCCCGGGCATAACAACATTGTCGAACCAGGACGAGATGTGGGCAGCTCTGAAACAAGAAGAGCTAAGGAGGGACTTACTCAAGGTGAAACTTGACGGAAGAAGCAGTAGCAGTAGTGGGTCGAAGCCCAAATTGAAGGAGGAGGATAACATAACCCTTGCATCAAATGGAAAATAGTGGCAAAAAAGAAGAATGAAGGACATCTCCAAGGTGAAGTGCTTCAGATGTGGTGAGATGGACCACTATGCATCCCAGTGTCCTTTGAGGAAAAATGACAAGGATGAGAAGCATGATCCTTAGGTTGCAGCGAAAAAGATCGAAATGGAGGAGTTCGCCATGACAACCAGGATATGTCCAGGAAGGAGGTGGGATGATATAGAATTGCAATTTGATAAAGCTATAGATGCATAGGATCCTTGAGGAGCCCACCTCTTAGATCATCACCTTGATACGAGAACCCATGATCAGTAGTAGCAGGATGGAGGTTAGTGCCATGCAGTGCTGATTCGATAGATGCAATGGTTAGTAACGCTAGAATGTGAGCAATGCAGAGCAAAGAGGTAGTAGTGCGATGCGGCACCGTGCAGAGCTTCAGTAGTGCAGTGGCTTTAGAGGTAGCGTGGGACTAGCAGCACTCATGATGTTAGCACCAAGGAGTATCTGCTGGATACTTATCTAGTTTTGGGTGTTTTCAGTTGCTTCTTTCAGCAACTGAGTTGCAGTATAGATGCAGTGTTAGTAGTGGCAGTGCTAGTAGCATAGTAGATGCAACGTTTGAGAGGGAGCTGCAATATAGATGTATCATTGACAGTGGCAGTGTCATAGGCAGTAATATAGTTGAAACAACAATGTAGTGGTTGATGGGCAACATGTCAGACATCAACAGCTCAGAGACGATGCTTCAGATTCAGAGCAGCATGCAAAGAGGCATTGCTAGAGCACATTCCTCGCTAAGAGGGAGTGTTGATTTTGGGTAGCATCGAATGTGCTCTAAGCATCAAATATTGTAGGGAGGCTTGGGCATAGGTGTTCCAAAGAACCCCGAAATAATTTTGGGAAATTCCACCCAAAAGCTATCTTATTAAAGTAATTAATAATTTTGATGGGGTTCCTAAGTCTAAACTTAAGAAAATTAAAATATTAATGCGTATTAATCTAATGAGGAGTGAAATTTCTAGAAAAATCCACAGATCAAGCCAAAACGATCTGAGCATTTGATTATGTTTTAATCCAGGGAATTGGTTGCCCAACAAGAAGATATAAGAAGGGCCTTGCGGGTCATTTGGAAAACACATAGAGAGATCGAGAAAATTGATTTTTTGAAGTGAGAAGTTCTCACGAGGAGAATCAATTGAGGAGATCTTGCAGTAGAGGGGCAGCGAGAATCTGGGAGAAGAAATTCCAGATAGTACGAGGCTAAGGGAGAACAAAAAGATGTTTAGAGGAAGGTTGACATTGGCCCACGTAGTGCTGACGTAGAGGCAACATAGTCCTTGAGGGGAAGTCGAGTTCTTGCTGAGGGAAGTTGAAATTCAGTTGCCGGAAGCCAAGATGTGAGTCTGGGAGGCAGAAGTTCGATTTCTCAGCCAGCATAGGATCCAAGGAGAGGTAGCATAATACCCAGGAGGGGTGATGTAGAAACTGCCTAGAGTGATGCAGTTATGTGTAGAGGCCACGTAGAGGGTGACACAGAGTAGCAGGATCAGTCATTGATTCTCGAGTCATAGGGTGAGATCATTTCACCAGTCTTTTGTTCAGTATTCTCTTTGTATTGGATTGCTAGTTCAACATCCTAGAATTGCACTTAGATTTTATCCTGCATAATAATAAAACCCTCAGAGTTGTTGCACCGGTTTTACCACATTGTGTTTTCTTGGGGACTATTTGTCCAAAAATAACTATCTCCTATGTATTGTATTTTTCTTTCTTCCTCAATATTTTGTTTTGGCATATATTTTAATTAAGTGAAGGTTGCAGATGTATTTTCTTTGATATTTACCATAGAACAGAGTAAATAACTTACATGTATTAACAAGTAGGAGAAGTAACATCAGTTTGCTGCAGTAGGGATTCCAACTTAGGAATTTTCACACATCTAACTATCCCTAACATAAGGGATTACCCTGTTTATGGGACTTGATCTAGTTAGACATTTGAAGGTGAGAATTATGTGAAATATTATGTCGATTTTGGGTAGCATGAGATGTGATATAAGCCTCAAATTTTTCAGTTAGGCTTGGGCACATGTATTCCAAATAACCCAGAAATTGTTTTGGGAAATTCCACCTATAAGTGATTTTATCAAAATAATTAATACTTTTAATGGGGTTCCTATTAATTTTTGTGTAAGAGTAGATGTGCTCTAGCTCCGAAAATTTGTGGAGGGGCTGGAACACATTAGATCTCCAAGACCCAGAAATCGTTTGGAGAAATTTCACCTGAATTATATTTTATTAAAATAATTAATATTTTCAATGTGGTTCCTAAGTCTAAACTTAGGAAAATTAAAATATTAATGGGTATTAATGAAAATATGGGTGAGAAGCTTCTAAGAGACGAGGATAAAGTATAATTTAATTTTAGCCATTGTTAGAGATTAGATCATGGTTGTTGATTTATCAATAGGAAAATTATAAAAGGAGGCTTAGGGTGAGTTGGAGAACACACACAGAGAGAGCAGCACTTGAGCTAAATTGAAATTTCGGGGCGTGGTTTGCTGAGAATTTCAGACTGAGTTTCTAGTGCAGAGAGAGGCAGTTCGGTATAGGGACTTCAGTCCAAGGCTGAGAATACATAGCAGAGAAGCAACACAACACCAGGGAGAGACAACGTAACTCCAGAAGGTGACATAGAGGATAGAGGAGCTGACAGAGTCTCTTAGAGGCAGCGCTGGGGTTTCTATGAGGCAGATTGAGTAGCAGTTCAGAAAATCGATTTCTAAGCGGAGAAGCCTCAATGGGAGGGTGACATAGCTCCTAGAGGAGGTGATTCATTTCCAACACAGAGCTGGGAGTAGCCATAGTTTCACAGCACCTGGGACAACCCAGTCACCTGTGGGGTTTGTTCATCCAATTGTTGGATTCACCAAAATATTTGTCTCCGGATAGAGGTACTTCTGTTGGGTTTATTCTCTGTTGGGTGACCTTGATTTGGAACCCTAGTTGTATTCATAAATCTACTTAATAGTAAAACTCTCATAACTTCCACACCGGTTTTCCCGCATTGTGTTTTTCAAGGGACGTTTAGTCCAAAAATAAGTGTGTCCTTTGTGTGGTTGTCTCATTTATTTTTCAGTACTTGATCTATATATTGGTGTAGGTTGCAATGTATTTTCATTAATATTTTCTGAATACTTCTAAAAATAACTTATAAAATGAAGAACACAAGTAGGTAATGAAAATCAGTTTACTGTAGTAGGATTTCTAATTTGTTAGATTCAGAAATTTTCACATGGTATTGGAGCGATTGCAGATCCAGGAGCACTCAAGCCATTAGCAAAAGGATAGAGGAAAATTTGGGAGTGAAGACAGTTGTCCTGAGAGAAGACGCAGTTTCTAGTCGAGAGAGCAGAGGGGTGATGCAACCACCAAGGGAGGCTCACGTAGAGCCTGTGTTAGCCTGATTAGCTAATGTTGTTTCTACAGAGGGTAGCGCAGTGATTACTAGGTCGGTATAGAGACTGTTGAGTCTCATTTTTTTGGTTGTTGTGGCTAGAGGTGCAGTGCAGATTTCATTTGCAGTTGCTGGTGGGGTGCTGATTCTATTTGCAGAACAGTACCTAGTGGGGCAAAAGCAAAGTAGAGGGAATTAGTTCCTGAGAAGATTTCTTGCCAAGAAATCTAGATCCTGTGTTGAGAAACAACAAAGAGAGATTAGAGAGGGGTGGTTTGATAGTGCTTGGCAGAAGTATTTCCATGAAGGAAATTGAAATTCAAAGGGTGCTTGTTCCTTAAAGGATTTCTAGCACCAAAGAAATCTAGATCTGAGTTTTGTTGGGTAGAAACAAAGAGGGAGAAGAGAACCAGTTTGACATTATTTTGAGAAGAGATGGCCATTAATAGACTGAGGGATCATGATAGGTTGGATGGAGCATCCAACTTCGTCATCTGGAAGGCTAGGATCTTGCTAGTTTTGGATAGAAATCACATCAGGGATTATGCCTTGAGGATGGTTATTGTTCCAGTTATGTTGATCCTCTCAAGAAGTACGAGGAGTCTCAAGCAAAAGTCAAGTGCATGATCTTGGATGGGGTCAAGGATCATGTGATCCCATATATTGGTGATAAAGACACAACAAGGGATATGTGGGAGGCCTTGACCACCTTGTACGAGGGAACGTCCATTCAACAGAAGATGTTGCTTGAGAGTCAGCTGAGATAGTTTCAAATGCAGAAAGGAGAAGAAATTGATCCCTTCCTTCTTAGGTTGCAAAGGATCCATGACCAGCTAAATTTCATAGGGTCTACACCAGATCCTAAATTTATGGTCAGGACTGCCCTGAATGTAGTCACTGAAGACTAGGAAACCTTTGTCCAAAGCATCTTAGGCAGGGCTTCTCTTCCTAGTTGGGAGGAGATGTGGGAAGCTCTTCGACAGGAAGATATCATACAGTTGACCAAGGTGGGAAGCAGCAACAAACGGATTAAAGTCAAGAAGGAGAAAGATAAGGATGCAAATCTCTCATCAACAGGACAACAAGGGTAGCATAAGAGAAATAAAAGGGGCATATCCAAAGTCAGACGCTTCAGATGTGGAGAAATGGGTCATTTCGCCACACAGTGCCTATGAAAGAAGGGAAAGGAAGAGAAGTCTAACTCAATGGCTTCTCTAGCACAAGTTGACAAGGAGGACAATGATGATTGCACCATGAGTGCTCATGCACCTCTAGAGAAGAGGTGGGGCGATATTGAGCTGTAGTCGAGAGGACTACATAAAGGGAAGGATCCTTGAGGTGCCCAAACTCTTGGATCACATGTGGCTATGGGATCCTTAATGATAGTAGTAGAATGATAGGAGCTAGTTGGTGCGAGGGATGATGGAGCAACAGTGGCAAAGCTAGAGCACCAAACTTTGAAGCAGCGGAGTGGATTGTTGTAGTAATGCGGAAGGCATAAAGCAGATACAACAACAGCACAGTAGCATTAGAGGGTCAACACATATTAGCAGCAGAGGTAGCTCTAGCATCAAGGGGCATCTGGAATGACCAACATGTCATCTTTTGGGTGGCTTTTTAGTTGCTTACTTCTCAGCGATTGGGTTTCTGTGCAGCAATTAGCAGTGGCAATGCTATGGGAAACATGATGCAACATATTGAGAAGGAGATGCAATATTGATGCAATAGTGTCATGGGCAGAAATAGATATTGAAGCAGTGCAATGGATGAGGGGCATTAGGTTGAGCATCAGCAACGCAGAGGACTAATGTCATGGATCAGTGTGATACTTTTGGTGAGAAGTATTGCTAGAGCACATTCCTCACTAAGAGGGAGTGTTGATTTTTTGGGTAGCATCGGATGTGATCTAGATCCAAACTTTGGTGAGGGGTTGAAACACATTAGATCTCCAAGACCCAGAAATTGTTTGGAGAAATTCCACCCATTTTGTATTTTATTAGAATAATTAATATTTTTAATGTGGTTCCTATGTCTAAACGTAGGAAAATTAAAATATTAATGGGTATTAATGAAAATATGGGTGAGAAGCTTCTAAGAGACGAGGATCAAGTCTAATTTAATCTTATTCGTTGATTAGAGATTAGATCACGATTGTTGATTTCTCAACAAGAAAAGTATAAAAGAAGGCTTAGGGTTAGTTAGAGAACACACATAGAGAGAGAGCAACACTTCAGCTAAATCAAAGTTCTGGGGTGTAATTTGCTGAGAATTTCAGAGTGAGCTTCTAGTGTAGAGAGGGGCAGTTCGGTAGAGGGACTTCAGTCCAAGGTTGAGAATACATAACAGAGAGGCAGCATACCACTAGGGAGAGGCAACACAGCTCTATAAGGGTGACACAGAGGCTAGAGGAGCTGTTGCAGTCACTTAGAGGGAACGCTAGGGTTTCTGTGAGGCATATCCAACAACAGCTCAACAAATCAATTTTTGAGCAAGAAAGGCTCACTGCGAGGGTGACACAGCTCCAAGAGGAGGTGACACAGTTCTAGTGCAAAGATGAGAGCATCCATTGCTGTACAACACTAGGGACAACACAGTCACCTGTGGGGTTTGTTCATCCAGTTGCTAGATTCGCCAAAATATCTATCTCCAGATAGAGGTACCTCTGTCGGGTTTATTGTCTGTTGGGTGAGCCGGATTTGGTACCCTAGTTGTATTTATAAATCTTCTTAATAATAAAACCCTCATATATGTTGCACTGATTTTCCCGCATTGGGCTATTCCGAGGACGTTTTGTCCAAAAATAAGTGCATCCTTCATATAGTTGTCTCATTTATTTTTCAATAGTTGATTTTTATATTGGTGTAGGATGCAGTGTATTTGCATTAATATTTTCTAAATACTTCTGAAAATAACTTGTAAAATAAAGAACACGAGTAGGTAATGCAAATCGAGTTACTGCAGTAGGATTTCTGATTTGTTAGATTAAAAAATTTTCACAGTTCCTAAGTCTAAACTTAGGAAAATTAAATTTTTAATTGGTATTAATCTAACCATGGGCGAAACTTCTAGAAAAAGACACGAATGAAGCCAAAATGATCTGAGCCTTTGATTATGATTTAATCTAGGCCGTTGGTTGTCTAACGGGAAGATATAATAAAGGGCTTGAAGGTCATTTGGAAAATTCACAGAGAGATTGAGGAAATCAATTTTCTGAAGTGAGAACTTCTTAGGAAGAAAAATCAGTTGAGGGGATCTCTTGCACTTGAGGGGCAGGGATAGCAGCTTCTAGAGAGAGAGAATCTCAACCGGAGATACATCAACAAAGGGAGGCAATGAGTGATCTAGAAGCATTGAAATAGAGGCTGGCGTAGGGCTAGAAGGGCCACGCAGAAGCAACACAAAGGGAGAGAGAGAAAGTCGAAATTCAAAGTAGAGGGTCAGTCCTAGCAACTAGAAGCTGAGGTGTGACACTAGGGGAGAGAGAGAAAGTCGAAATTCAAAGTAGAGGGTCAGTCCTAGCAACTAGAAGCTGAGGTGTGACACTGGGAGGCTAAGAGTAGTGACTCTGGGCTACTGATCAATTCCCCAATTGGGTGAAGTTGTGCCTGAGAGGGTTGACGTTGGGACAACATAGAGGTAGCGCAGAGATAAGATAGGGCCTGCCAGGGGCACTTCATCCAGCAGCCAAACAAGCAAGACTTTTTCTCAGTGATTGTGTGAGGTAAAACTCACAAATATTTTGCTAGTATTTCTCTTTGTAACTTAATAACCTTGTGAGGTATTCAATGATGTATTCATAATTTTCTACTGCTTAATAATAATAAACCCTCAGAATTGCTACACCAGTTTTCCCGCATTGGGTTTTTCCAGGGACTATTGTCCAAAAATAATTGTGTCCTGTGTGTTTCTATTTTCCTTTCTCAATTTCTATGTTTCAAAATCACATTTAATTGGTGTAGGATGCTTTAGTAATTTACTTCAATGTTTCAAGAATAAATTTGAAATAAGCTTGTAATGTAATTTAAAATCTAGGTAAAGTAGATTCAGTTGGTTGCAATAGGATTCCTAAGATTGTTAGATCTAGGAATTTTCACATGGTATCGGAGCTATTGATGTGAAGTAGGGAAGAGAATATCTAGCTATGAAGCAAGGGCCAACTTGCTGCAATAAGCAGTAGTTCAAATCCCTAAGGGATTGCATAGTTCTGGCTAGGAGGGCGATATTTTTAGGGTTGTCTCTCTCTCAGTGAGTCGACAGAGAGATAAGACTACGAGATCAAGAATTTTCCAAGGCAGAGGGAGCCACGCAAAGCCTCAAGATAGAGGTAGAGGGACACAATTTTCTGCAAGCTAAGTGCAAGGCAGAAAACTCCTAAGAAGGAGGAAGCAGATTGCATAGTGATGGAATACTTATTTAGTGATTTCTTACCGAGGAAATCAATATCTCTCAGTTACTAAGCAATAGAAGGGCGACAACTTACCAGCTCCATCAGTGAGTGCGTACGACATCCTAGGAGCTACGCAATAGGGAGAAAGAGGGAGATGTTCTACATTTTTCAGAGTATATGAAAACCAATGGCTTGGGGGATCAGGACACGTTGGATGGGGCTTCCAACTATGCCATCTAGAAGGCTAGAATGTATTTCTTTCTAGATGAGCATGCCCTTAAGGCGTATGTTGATAATGTGGTAGTTGAACTTGCAGATGTAGATCCGCTAAAGAAGTATAAGGCTAAGATGTCAAAGGAAAATAGGATGATCCTAGATGGAATAAAGGATCCTGTGGTGTGCCACATTGCTATCAAAGGAACTGCTAAGGAGATGTGGGATGCCTTGGCCACATTGTATCAGGGATCTTCTGAGCAGCGGAAGATGTACTTAGAATAGAAGTTGAGGTCTGCACAGATGCATAAGGGAGGATGTGTGGATCCATTCCTCATGAAGCTGAAGGAGACCTGTGATGAGTGTAGCTTTGCAAGGCATACACCTCAGGATTCGAAGTTAGCGAGATTGGCTCTAAATTTTATCTCGGATGACTGGAAAGTCTTTGTCTAGAGTATCTTGGGCATAGTAGCATTGCCAAATTTGGACGAGATGTGGGCAGCTCTGAAACAAGAAGAGATGAGGAGATACCTGCTCACGGTCAAACTTGATGGGAGCAGCAACAATAGTGGGTCAAAGCCCAAAGCAAAGGAGGAGGATAAGGCAACCCTTGCATCAAAGGGACAATAGGGGAAACAAAGATGAAAGAAATATGTCTCCAAGGTGAAGTTTTCCAGATGTGGCGAGATGGGCCACTATGCATCCCAGTGTCTTTTGAAGAAAAAGGAGAAGGATGAGAAGCATGATCCTAAGGTTGCAACTGCAGAAATAGATCAGGAGGAGGACTTTGCCATGACATCCAAGATACCCCCAGGAGGGAGGTGGGCTGATATAGAACTATAGTTCGATAGAGCTACAGATGGGCAGGATCCTTGAGGATCCCACCTCTTGGATCATCACCTTGTTACGAGAGCCCACCTCTTGGATCATCACATTGCTTGGGGAGCCCATGATTAGTAGTAGTGGGAAGGAGGTTGGTGCCATGGAGTGTTGATTCAATAGATGCAGTAGTTAGTAGTGCCAAAATATGAGCAGTGCAGAGCAGTTAGGCAGCAGTGCAAGGAGGTACAATGCAGAGCTTTAGCAGCGCAGTGGCTTCAGAAGAGAGTGTGGGACTAGCATTAGTCTCGATTTCAGCACCGAGGTGTATCCACTAGATACTTTTCTAGTTTTGGGTGTTTTCAGTTGCTTCTCTCAGCAGCTAAGTTGCATTACGGATGTAGTGTTAGCAGTGGCAGTGTTAACAACATAGAAAATGTAGCATTTGAGAGGGAGCTACAGTACAAATGTAGCATTGGCAGTGTCAAAGGAAACAGTACAGTAGTAGCAACAGTGCAATAGTTGGTGGAAAGCATGTCAGACATCAGAGGCATAGTGGATGATGCTTCAAAATCAGAGCAGTATGTAGTAGTAATGTATTGCTAGAGCACATTCTTCGCTAAGAGGGAGTGTTGGTTTGGGGTAGCATGGGATGTGTTCTAAGCCTCAAATTTTGCAGGGAGGCTTGGGCACATTTATTCCAAAGAACCTGGAAAGCGTTTTGCGAAATTCCACCCAGAAGTGATTTTATCAAAATAATTAATATTTTTAATGGGGTTCCTAATTCTAAACTTAGGAAAATTAAAATATTAGTGGGTATTAATCTAATCATGGGCAGAACTTCTAGAAAAATACATATATCAAGCCAAAATGATCTGAGCCTTTGATTATGATTTAATTTAGGTCGTTCGTTGTCCAATAGGAAGATGTAAGAAGGGGCTTGAGGGTCAATTGGAAAATTCATAGGGAGATTGAGGAAATCAATTTTCTGAAGTGAGAAGTTCTCAAGAGGAAAAATCGATTGAGGAGATCTCTTATAGTTGAGGGGCAGGGATAGCAGCTTCCAGAGAGAGAGATTGTCAGTCGTAGATACATTTGTAGAGAGAGGCAGTGAGAATTCCAAAAGCCTTGATGCAGAGGCTGACGCAGGGCCAGAAGGGACACACAGTTCAGCACAAAGTGAGAGAGAGAAATTCGAATGTCAGAGCAGAGGGTCAATCTCAATAGCCGGAAACCGGGGTGTGAGACCGGGAGGCTAAGAGAAGTGACTCTAGGCTATTGACTGATTTCCCAGTTGGGTGACGATGTGCCTGAGAGGGTTGATGTTGGGACAATGTAGAGGTAGCACAGAGCTAGCGCAGGTCCTACCAGGGTCACCTCATCTAGCAGTTGGAACAATTGGGACTTTTTCTTAGTTATTGTGTGAGATAAAACTCACAAATCTTCTGCCAGTATTTCTCTTTGTAACTAAATAATATTGTGAGGTATTCAGGGATGTATTCATAATTTTCTACTGCTTAATAATATTAAACCCTCAGAGTTGTTGTACTGATTTTTTTTTGGGGACTATTGTCCAAAAATAGTTGTGTCCTATGCGTTTCTATTTTCCTTGCTCAGTTTCTATGTTTTAGAATCATATTTAATTAGTGTAGGCTACTTCAGTAATTTACTTCAATTTTTCAAGAAGAAATCTGAAATAAGATTGTAATGTAATTTACAATCTAGGTAAAGTAGATTTAGTTGGTTGTAGTAGGATTCCTAAGATTGTTAGATCTAGGAATTTTCACATATTACAATGCCCCAAACATTAGGTATGTCCACTATGATGCACTTATGGTTATTGTCCCCAATGAGTGATGATTTCACTTGATTTTGAGAGGGATTTTTAAAGTTGTATTCTTACAACAGTAGAGGCCTTTGAAGAGATTATTATCACTCCATTCAATAGCATACCAAAGGACATTTTCCCCATTCGAAAGAGAAGATATGACTTTGTTGATGCAGTATTTCCTACCCAAAGCAAAACATTTGGTTTTATGATGGTTCGACATGGTACTTAACACTATGAATTACCACCAAATGTTGAAATGTCAATATTGTGAAGCTTGGTATTGGATATATTGATGATGTTTCCAGATGAACCGAGGATGCCCCTAGGCTGGCCTTGACATTGTTTGATGGGTGTTGCTTATTCCCAAGCCTAGATGAGGATGGTTATCCTTGAGATGAAAGGGGATTTTTTGCACATCAACATTTGACCCTAATTCTTGAGTAGATTGGTGTCGTGTTAACCCCTTTTCTCGTTAGAGGCGGACAAGGGGCACTTTGGTGATGATGCCTTGGTATGGAGGCACTTTGGAGCTGTGCCCATGGACATAGAGCTACTTTTGGAGTATGGAGCACACATTAGCCAATATGACTCTTCCTTGTGGCATTTTAAGATCCATTGGAGGATGATGTCATAATGGAGGAGGCTTTTCTCCCACACGTGGAAATTTTTGACATTATTTGTTATGTTTTTTAGCTATGGGGTTGGATTCTAATCTTACACTTGTTGAACACTTAAAGTAAACTTTTGAATAGAGCTTTTAATTGCATTATTTTAAAAATAAGGGTGCTAAGTTCCATATAAATAAAGGCTCCCCCTCATTTCATTTCAACATCACACATTTTTCAGTCTTCTCTTCTAGGAGTGTGAATTAGTCTCTTTTGTGATATTTGGGCAAGATGTACTTTTCTATGGTGCAAATTCTTGTGGAGATGGTATTTTGCATGGATATGTTTTTTGATAATTGAAGTGCTTCTTTGGAGAATTTTGTAAGTTTCATGCTTTATCTTTGATATTTTGCATAGTATATGTGTGAAGTAGGGTTTTTATGTATGCCACGACTAAATGCTTAATTTATGTTGAAATATTTCTCCATTATTGCATGCGGAATTTTTCTCTTTGAAGCCTATAAGGGAATTTTGAATGTGCATTCCTTTTTTTTAATATCTCCCCTCACAAGAATATTGCTTTGGGTTTAAAAGTGGATGCCCCAGTTACTCCCCCTTACTCTATCAAAACTTCTTCGTGAAGTTTAGCCCTAGATGACTCCATTAAGCCCATTTAGGATAAGGAATTGATCATTGATGTGTTGATCATGCATAAATTTTGTTAATTTTTCTCTTCTTTTCCTTGCTCCTAGACATCTAGGATTAGACACTTGGGTTTTTAGGGTAAAATTATGATTGAAAGTGAATTTGTGTTGGATGTTTGTAGCTAATAATTTAGGAATTGCATCAATAAATCACATCAAAGAAAAATCTTGCATTGTGCATGTTAATGCTTCCTTATTAGGGCTGAAATCATCCTTTTTTGTTCTTTATGCATGTTTTTCAAACCGAATTTCCCATTAAGTGACCCTAACCCTAAATATTTAATGGAAGGCCTTTGTTCCTTTTTGTTGATAATCTCCTTTTTTGGTTGTTATATGATATCGTGCCCCTTACATTGAGAATCAATTAATCCCTAACTTATAAAAACTATATCTTTGGTATAGGTGTAAACTACTTGAACCTTGGCATACAATATCTAGGATTTGCCTATGCTTTATCCTATCTGATAGAACTCTTATCCATCACCTTGAGCCAAAGCATTAGAATATCCTTTAGATGATCTAGGGAAGCCTTCCTTGTGGTCAATTACCACTAAAGAGCAGAGGAAAGGTTGTCGAGGTGATAGTGGAAACCATTTCTCTTGTCGTCATAAGGTCTAGCCTCGCATAGTGAGGATTTGCACTAGGCTTGTGTAATATTCCTAGTGGAAATTTTACAATGATAATAAAGACATGAAAATATAATAACACAGGAAAATTTAGAAATGCATACACATAAACAAGGAATTTCTCCAAGTCCACAAACTGGCCAAAATATATGTTGTAGTACAAATGAGTTGGAGAAAGTGCATATGGGCTTGCACAAGGCAAGCTACAAGCACTAGGTGATGAATATGAGAAATCCCAATGGAAGCAATAAACAACTTCTCTAGAAAACTGTGTTGCTACTCCAAAACTGCACTGTTGCCTGACTTCACCCCCTGATTTGTGCACTCTAGAGTGCCCAGAAAATTCTAGGAATTTTTTTATTCTTGCCCAAAACCTAGAAAAACAAAGAAAGGTTTTAACCTTCAAAAATTGACCCTTCACAACTTGGCCCTCCTCGAATTTTGAATTCTATTTTTGTGAATGATCTTGTCAACCTCTATTCTCCCAACTCTAGAAATACTCCTCAATTGGCCCTCCAAATGATCTCCCAACACCGCAACATCAAACTCCCCCAAATAACACTGCCCCAAAGAGTCTCACTCCACTGATTGCGCAGTCATGGAGGGTGTTATCACCTAGAACTGTAGTCACATGTACATAAATGTTGTCCAAAAAAAAAAAAAAAAAAAAATTCATTGTCAAAAATAGGTGTCAAATGGTTGTTGTCCTATGTTTGTTACTTAGGGATCATGTTTTAGAAAGATATTGATGTAAACCATTTTCAAATACCATTAGTCATCCTCCATCATGATTGTATAAGGCAAGTCTTATCTTGCTTATGTCACTGGCCCTTTTCGCATTTCCGCAGCGCAGTTTTATTGGCTGATTTGGCAGCGCAATGATGTTTTAGCTTTTTCACAACGTGTCAGTAACCAGCCATTTCATAGCGCATTTTGATAATTTATAACTATCTACGCTACGAAATCGCGGATTCAGAGATTTTGCAGCGCAGATTCTCGAAATGTCATGTCTGGGGGGATGAGTCATTGTGTCTGTCCGTTTATTGTCAGTTGGCGTCCTTTCCAAGCGATTATGAGCCATCATTCCACCAATAGGTTCATAGCCACGCACACAAAAATCATTCAAATGGTTTTGTAATGCATGGTAGTGTCATGATGTTTGTTAATGATGCATGAACTGACCCGCTTGTATGATAAGACTGTTAAATTGCAAAGGAACCCGAGTTTCTTCCTTAAAAGAACCTCATTGCAAGCGAGCCTGCGTTCCAAAATTTGAATTTTCCATTTGAGTTGAAGCTGGTGGTGTTTCTCTGTGCGAAAGATTTCAAAGCGAAATGGAGAAGAAGGGGCATCGGTCTGGAAGATGTCAAAGAACAGAACCTGAGGGGTTGGATCTTGCATTAAGAGATGAAGGTGTTAGAAAAGCTTTTAAGGATGCTGGTTGCTGGAGATTTTGTGAGAAGCTGCAGGGTGGGCATGCTGAGGTAACAAAAGCATTTGCCTTAAATTTACAGGTTTATAAGTTAAATGTCTATGTTAGAATTCCCAGTATCTCCAGAAGGCTATTGAGCAAATGTGACTGAAATTCCGAGAGGAAGAAAGGAGTGGTTTAAAAAAATTCAATTTGATATGAACCCCTGCAGGAATTCTTGAAGGAACCTTATGTGAATGAAGATCTAACAAAGGCTGTGCAAGAAAGTTATTGAAGGAACACTATTCACTTCTCTTACATATATTCAAAAGTATTGAACATGTGAAGGAGATATACTAAAGTTAACTCCTATCATTTTAACGTTGCTGCATTTACAGGCAAAAGCATCTAATAGATATCCATTCTACTTGTTTCGTACCTCAGAGTGTGTGATAAAAATTCAAGGTAAGAAGATAACTGTGAGACATCACTGTTTCATTATGGTTTAGTGAAACTGTTAGTGTTGGATGGTCTGCAGAAAATTGGTCAGGATTGGAATTCCTTTATTTTTATGGCTGGTTTTCAGAGTAAGACAGGCCTCACCCCATTGCCTATTAGAGAAAGAGAGGAGTCAATTGAGGAACCTACTCTTGATGAGCTTAAAAAGGAGATAAAAGATAAGAAGAAGACCAAGACCAAATTGCAGAAAACAGTGAAGCCATTGGTTATCAAAGAGCCACCTCAACCATCATCAAAAGAGAAGGTCAAGCACAAGAAAGATGTACCTAGATCAAGTGGGGCTGAAAAGGTATCAAGAGTAAAGACCAGAAGTCAATTAAGCAAGAAGAAGGGCAAATCAGTAGCTGTTGAGGAAAGTCCAATATCAAAGGCTAGTTTGAGTGATTTGCTTGAGGCTATTGAATTTGAACAGGCTAAATCAGTGCATATTGAGCCAATGCACATTGCCTTAACTCAATCATCACCAGAGAGCACTAAAAAATCAAAGGCTTCGAAGAGGTTAAGGTTTGATGAACCTCGTGAAGAATTTGTGTTCAAACCACGAAGGCCAGTTACAAGGAAACAAATTAAAGAGGCTGAGAAAGTGCATGAAGAGGAGGTAACTGTAAAGATGCCCAGAATAGAGGAAGCTAAACAACTGCCCAAAACAGAGGAGGCAGAGAAAATAAAGGAAAAACCTCTTACAAGAAAACAAGCAAGAGAAATGGAGAAACAATCCAGAATAGAGGAAGCAAAAGAAATCAAGAAAAAAGGTCCAAATAAAAAATCACCATTTCTCAAGAATGAAATACCACATCTACAAAGGACCAGTGGAAGGCAACTGAAAAAGAAATGACTGAGATGGAGAGGGTCGTAGCTGAAATCGCAACCATGGAAAAGGAGGTTGCAAAATTGAAAGCACAGCTAAATAAATTAGCTGCTAAATGAAATTGTCGATTCTGAGTAAGGTACCTTTCTAAGTTTTGATCAATTTTGTTTAAACTCCATCATTTTGAAGTCATCTAGGTCCCTAATACTTGTAGAAGAGGTCTAAGGAAGTCATGAGTTCAAGCAATTCAAGGCAAATACACTCTGTTTTAGCAAAAATAGTAGTTTCATAGCGCGCTACGAAACTGCTGTAGGTGCTGTTTTATGGGGAAATGAACAGGTTAATGACAAGGTCAGCAGATTTTTGAAGGAAATGCCTAAGGAACATCAAGGAGACCACATAAAGCTAGCAGAGCCATTCAAATAATGACAAGTGTGCATTCTCCATAAAGGTGAAATTTTTGTCTTAAGTTATAGCTTTAATAAAGGTACTTTATTACCGGTGGTTAGGGTTTGGTTGGAGATGCATACGAGGATTTGGGCTTATACACCTGTTCAATCAACAAGGCTTCCAGCAGATTTGGGAATATGGTGATGCTCGTCAATTTTGGGGTATTAAAGAGCTTGGAACATATTGCTTAACTTTCGAAGGATGGTGGGAAACAAGGACCAGAAAAACATGGGTTTGTTCTTATGATCAATGAACCATCAGCACATTCAGCGTCCAATGCTAACCTTGTTCCTTGCATCCTTATCTTAGCTATCACGGCCAAAACTAAAGGAGACAGCTGTAAAAGACCAAGAAAAGAATCATGTTACGAGGAGAATAGAATTAGAGTTTAAGTTTGATTAGGACTCTTTGTAATTACAGCTCAACACTTAGTGGATTTAATGAGTCTGTTAAAAATAGATAGGGGTAGTTAATGACAGTCATCGAGCTCCCCTCATGCTGGAGGAGGAGGCTCAAAGTAGTTAAGAATGTTTTTCTATATATAGATGAAGCTCTGATGTAATGAGGGTTGGATGTTTATGAAAAAAATAGAGTTTATATTGGCTTATGTAAAAGACTTGTTACAGTAATAGAAAAGACTACTTTTTCTTCTCAAGATTCATACTTTGTTCAAATGCTCAAGATGTATGTGGCTTTGTCTTATCCTTTATATTTTATAGCTCTATAGATATACAATCACTCTGAATTCACCTAGTTGCTCAGATTTCCTGTGTATATTTATGAGTTGAGGTTCATTTGAGAAATGTTTTGAGTGTTTAGACATTACATGCCTTAACTTCCATGAATGAGTAGTTGATAGTTTACTGAAATGGTGTTTGACTCCATGAGCCCAATGGAAGAAATCTTATGTTGTATTTCCAACCATCATGTTTATTAAAGTTCTCATTTCAAGAGTTAGCCCTCTTAGTGTTAATCATAATCAGTAGTTTATTTTGAGAGAGCCCTCTCAGGTTAGGGAGGCTAATCCTTAGCCAAGAGTCTGGTCTGAAATAGTTACATAGAGTCTAACTAATTAGCAGCCATCAGTACATGATTTTGTGATAACAGAGGAGATGACACAATCCTGTGCCTGATGAAGTGAGAGTTGCATGTAGGTTTTCCCTCTTGTCTGTAGCTTCCCTCTACACTTCTGAAAATGATGAAAGGATGCTCTTGTAGCTTCTCTGGACAATTTTCCCTACAAAACTGCTCCACAAATAACCAGTGAATTCTCACTCTGTGTAGTGGTGGCTCCTGGACTGTGTGTTCTACCCCAGAAATGTGTATGACATGTATCTGATGCTTCTTCCAATCTTAGTGATGAAGGAAATCCTTCCTTGGGTGGCACTCAAAGTCCACCGAAGAAACGTTGAGCTTCTCTCCTTGAGAAGCTCTTGTGATAAACAACACAATATTGGCTCAGTGTTGAACAGCTAAGGCAGATTTGATTTTCAAATAGACGAAAAACCCCAATTTCTCCCCCATTCATTCCTTTTATAAGTGTTTACCATGCATTCCTTGTGGGTCCCCCCACCAATTCGATTTGCATCAAGGAATTGGAATTCCTTCCTCCCAAGTGTGTATTTCATGTGGGCCCTATGTTCTACTCGCATTCCAATAAAGCATTTCTCCTATGTTTTGCATGAAAATTTGCCTTGAGCTAGTTTTAACCAAAATTGTCAAAATTTATTTTCCAAACATTAGGAAAATTTAGGAAGGAACATTACAGTCCTCCCCTCTCAGATGTTGCTTGATCCCAAGCAAATGTAAAACTGGAGGCTGTAAATTTTGCGCATTCTCCCATGTAGCATCCTCCTCCGGTAAACCTTTCCACTTTACCAAAAGCGCCTTGACCACCCTGTTTCTCAACTTCCTCTCCTGAGTCTCTAGTATAAGCTCTGGTGCCAAAATCAAATGCCCCTCATCATCTAATGGAGGCAACTCGGTTGTTGCTATGACCTGTTGTCCCAACACATTTTTCAGGCATGAAACATGGAACACTTTGTGAATCTAACTCTTTGAAGGTATCTCCATCTCATAGGCCACCTCACCCACCCTCTTGACCACCCAGTAGGGCCCACAGAATCTGCACCACAATTTTTTTGCACCCTTCTGCTTGAGTGAAGACTATTTGTACAACTGCAAGCATAGGTAGATCATGTCCCCTACTTCGAACTGTCTCTCCACCCTATGCTTATCAGCATATATCTTTTGCTGATTTTGGGCCACCTGCAAATTATTATTGAGAGCTTGGAGAATCTCTTGGCTCTCTTGAACATAGTCCTTAGCCCCCAAGGCCTTGTTATCTACAAAAACCATGTCATAAAAAGTAAGAGCATCGTGCCCATAAAGAGATCAGAAAGGGGACATAAAAATGGACATATCGTAAGTTGTATTGTAGTAGAACTCCTTGAGATGTACCCACTTGACCCATGCTCTCTGTTGCCCAGCCACGTAGTTTCCCAGGGACCATTCCAACCATTTGTTCACAATCTTCATCTGCCCATCAGTTTGGGGGTGATAGCTAGCGCTGCGTGTAATATTTGTCCCCACTAGCCAGAACAACTCCTACCAAAAAGTCCCCATAAATTTGTTGTCCCTGTCACTCACAATGGTCTTGGGAAGACCATGTGACCAGAAAACTTCCTAAAAGAACAACTCAGCTATTAGGGAGGCTGAATATCTTGATGATATGGAAAAGAAGTGAGAAAACTTGATCAATATGTCAACCAACACGTAGATGCACTCCTGCCCCTATGTAACTAGTATCCCGATGATGAAGTCCATGGATACACACTCCCACTTCCTCCCCAGAATGGGAAGTAGTTGTAGCATGCCGACCAAGTGAGTCAGCTCCACCTTGTTCCTCTGGCAATCCATGCACTCCCTCATGTGCTTCAAAACATCTCCCTTTAGCCCCCGCCAAGAGAATCTCTCACTGACATCACGATATGTCTTGAGGAAGCCTAGGTGCCCTACTAGTGGAGAATCATGGGCTGCTTGCATGATGCTCTCCTTTAAGTGAAAATTCGATCACTTGATTCCTACTACAGCAAACTAATGATATTTCTCCTGTTGAATTGAGGCTTTTGTGATCCATAATAGTTGTAAGAAGAACTTCAGCGTAAATCACATGTAGAAAGACCTTTGTCGACGTGTTTCGAACCAACCAGTGTGGTTCATCGTCAGGACAAGTTGAAGAAATAGATCCAACTTTGCATGTTAAATAGTTTGAGCAGAGCCTCCAACGACTATCTTGACCAATGGCTAATTTTGACTTAGGGACCATAGTCAAAAAGTCATTTTTATAATTTAGTTATATTCGGTGACCATACCTTTAATATATATATAATATATATATATATATATAATATTATAATTATAAAAATTGGTGCTTACGTTAATAGTTAGTTTAAAAGGTATTATTTAATAATTAAAAATTATAAGTTATTAGAAATATTTAGTTATATGGAAGACCTTTCTTTTAAAAAATATATATAAGGGTATTTTAAAAAGATAATAGTTAGTTATGAATGAAATGATATAATTAGAACGAGAAAAATAAGTTTAATAATAATAATAATAATAATAAAAATATAAAAATAAACATAAACAATAAAAATAAATAAAATATCTAAAAATTAAATAAATACCCCATTTAATTAAGAAACCGTAAGCTAGTAAAGGTAAAAGTTAAGGTTGAAAAAAATAATATAAATAAATAAATAAATAAAAAATAAAAATAAAAATAAAAATTAAAATTAATGAATTATATTATTAATATTTATTTTATTATATATATATATATTATTTATTTATTTTTTAATAATATATATAATATATATATATATATATATTGTATATATATATATATATAATATAATATACCTAAAAAAAAAAAAAAAAAAAATAAATAAATAAATAGAAAAACGACACAAAATAAAAAGAAGGAGAGGGACAAGAAAAAGACCATTAAAAACCACAGAGATAGAAGGATAAACCCTAGAAAAGGATAAAAAGGTGGGGGGGGGGGGAAGAAAAAGAAAGACTAAGACGAAAGGGCAGGGATCCAACAGCGATTGATCTTCCAACTGTCATCTGTATTGAGATTGTGAGGCCTTCTTTCAATCTCAATAGCCTCCCTGAACTTACGATGATGGAACTGAGCAACTTTGGCAACAACCTTGGCCTCCTCTATACAAACCTGATGTTTGGTCTTTTCCACATGCTCTGATAATGCTGAAGACTTGGTTCTCCCATGTCTTAGGTCAGCTGCATGTTCGCTGATCCTCTGATGGATGGAGTGCCCTGTTTCCCCAATATAGGGGGTCCCACAAGAACAAGGGATCAAGTAGACACCCTTCATGTCCTTAGGGTCAATGAGATCTTTCACCGATCAGAGGGATTTACGAATGGTATTGAGGGGCCTAAAGGTTGAGGGAATATCATACCTCTTAAGGATCCGAGCAATCTTGTCTGTGGTTCCTTGGACATAGGGAAGATGGACACCTAGTCGGTGCTCCTTCGGTTCTTTATTAATTTAGGATAGATCCCATCTCCTTATGTCTTTGTGGAGAATGGCTATAGTAGGCGCCTAAGTCAGAAGGCTTTCCTTAAAGCCTCTAAAAATGTGTTAATTAATAAAGAACCGAAGGAGCCCGACTAGGTGTCCATCTTCCCTATGTCCAAGGAATCGCAGACAAGATTGCTCGGATCCTTAAGAGGTATGATATTCCCTCAACCTTTAGGCCCCTCAACACCATTTGTAAATCCCTCCAATCAGTGAAAGATCCCGTTGACCCTAAGGACATGAAGGGTGTCTACTTGATCCCTTGTTCTTGTAGGACCCCCTATATCGGGGAAACAGGGCGCTCCATCCATCAGAGGATCAGCGAACATGCAGCTGACCTAAGACATGGGAGAACCAAGTCTTCAACGTTAGCAGAGCATGTGGAATAGACCAAACATTAGGTTTGTATAGAGGAGGCCAAGGTTGTTGCCAGAGTTGCTCAGTTCCATCATCGTAAATTCAGGGAAGCTATTGAGATTGAAAGAAGGCCTAACAATCTCAATAGAGATGACGGTTGGAAGATCATTAGTTGTTGGATCCCCGCCCTTTCATCTTAGGCTTTCTTTTTCTTCCCCCCCACCCTTTTTTATACTTTTCTAGCTTTCATTCTTCCCCTTGGAGCCTTCCTTCCTCCTAGGTTTTATCCTTCTTGCTTTGTGGTTTTTAATGGTCTTTTTCTTGTCCCTCTCAGTCTTTTTATTTTGTGTCGTTCTTTCTATTTATT